>JAADVR010001004.1:0-11160 GCA_023335855.1 Pythium scleroteichum
AAGTCGAGGTCGGCCGTGATGGTGGCCTTGGTGCTGTCACCAGCGGCGTACTTGACCTTGATGAGGCCATCGATGCCGGCGGCGTCGGCCGCGTCGAACTTGTACGTGTAGGTAGGTCCCTTGGCGGCTGAGACCGTGGCGGCAAGCGCACAGAGAGCGAGGATCTTGGCGCCGAACATCGTTGAGGAAGAAGGAGACGTAGCGTGCTGCAGGAAGCAAACTCGGGAGTGGGTCGTGCTGGCTGTGGAGGCGCCGCAGTTTAAGGAGGAAGAGGGTCTGTGTAACCAGCGTTACTCCAGTCTGGCGGTCGTCGCTACTTGAAGATCCACGACAGCTGAGATGGTGGAGGCAACAGAGTGATGGTCATCTCAATTCTGATTGGCTGATGAGAAGCAACAAACTCCGTTGATTGGTTAAGACCCTGTCCAGCCCATTGAGGGTTCGGGGAGCTACGCCAACTTTGGGTTGCACTTGCCTCCCACCCACACACAATGGAGGTGAGACAGTGGGAATGGCAAGTGGGCTCGTCAGCACCTGGCTTGCGCGCGTTGGGTTCAGCGGCGTTACCGTAGAAGGATGCGAATCTGTTCGCTCCTCATCTGGTCTCTGCGCAGAGGCCTCACGAACGATCTGAGTCACCTTGCTTCTCTGGTTCAGGAAGACGTGGCACGCCGTATCAGTCGAACTCTCCAGCGAGTGAGTTCTAGCGACTGGACCGAGTGGGCGTCTAGTCAGAGCCGCGCGGCGCCCATCAAGTACCGCCGTCGCGTCGTGGCGGCCTCCAGCGTCGCCTGTAGCGCCTCGTACTCGGCGCGCGCCTGCTCCATGGCACTGGCCACGTATTGCGTCTTCCACTGTGCGAAGGCACGACGCAGGCGGACGCGGACCAGTTGCGCCGCGCAGGCGCGTGCGCGCGTCCTCTCTGTGTTGGCCATGGCTCGACACGTGCCTCCGTAGGAGGATGTCCGTCGGGCTCGCTGGGTCCAACGCCATTTGTCGAATGCACGGCGGACGCCGTGGCGATTGGCTGAGCGGACGATGGCGTCCACGACGCGCCACGCGCGCTGCATGAGCTCGTTGCGGTGGGTCTGCCGAGCCAAATCGAGCTCCTCCAGCGCCAACAGCAGCATGCTGCCGGCGTAGTCCACGTCTGCTCGCCGCCAGGGCAACTCTCGGTAGTCGACAGCCTGGAGCGCATGCGACATGGGCTGGATCTTGGCGAGCCACGTCCACAGCGAGCGGCGGAGCACGCGCCGGTGGTGCCGTCGCAGGCAGCTGAGCATCCAAGCAAGACCGCACGTCCGGCGAAGACGTGTGCGTGCCACGTGGCTGGCGAGCTGGACTCGCCAGTGGCGGACGTGGCGGTGCTGCACGTACTGCCCGTAGTTGATGACAGCGCCTTCATCCGCCGAACCGTTGAGCTTTGTCCGACGGCGCTTGATGTGTGTGCGAATGCACAACACCGGTCGCTGTCTCTTGACGCCACCCAGTTTCTTGAGCAGAGAGCGTCTGCGCCATTCGCTGAGGGCTTCTTTCGACGCCCACTTGGCTCGGAACTCGGCCAGCAGCCGACCCAACTCGTCTCGGCATCGAGTCAAGTGCGTCGAGGTCTCCCTCCAGGCCGTGAAAGCACGAAGCAGAGTCGTGTCGTTGGCGTACTTGAGCTCGCGCTCCGCAGTCTCGACTTCAAGTAGCACCGCGCGAGTGTTCGCGTGCACGACCGCCACGTCAGAAGCAAAGCTCCGCCAGCGGAGCCAGCTTCGCTGCAAAGCTCTTCGCTCTATTGCTTTCTGGATCCGAGCCACCACCAACCAGCCTTCTCGCTTGGAGCGTTCTCCTTCCCGCCAAGTGGACCAAGCTCGTACAACCAGTCGAAGATACCGTTCGTCCACGAGCTTTTTCATCTTGAAGGCCGTGGAAACACGTCTCCTGCGCTCGCGAATGAGGATCTTCCACGACGCGAACACACAGCGCAAGGTCGTTCCACCGCCGGTTCTTCTCCTGAGCATCTCGATCACAGTGCGGTGCTTTCGCTTGGAGACTCTCTGCTTCACGAACATCCGCCACTGTCGCCAAGCCGTCTTCTTCCGTGTCTGGGTCGACGCCTCTCCCAATATATGAGCCACTCGATCCAGCATCACCGTTTGGTGTTGCGACCACTTGGCTTGATTGGCGGCTTCCTTCCATCGAGCAAACGCTGTGCATTCTCTAGACATACGCAGTCTGTTGAGAGCGCGCTGCATCAAGTGACTCTTTTCGGACAGTAGAGCCCAGTGGTTCCAACTCTGTCGCACTCTCCGTTCAACCACAGCGTTCTCGACTCTCATCAGTCTCGTCACGAAAGACATTGCGGATCGCAGCCGCTGGCTCTGCGCCGCTTGCCTGAGCTTGACAGACTCGAGCAGCAACCGCTCGTGTTTCACTTCAAGCGACTCCATTTGCTGCTGCTGCATCGCAGTCGCCCGCCGCCACTGACAAGCTTCGTTTGCTCGCTCCGCTTGGATTTCGGTCGTGACAGAGTCGTGCCACGTGCGCCAGGCAACGTACCGAGCGTGAAGACTTTGGTTCTCCGCCAGTTGCTGGAGGAGCATTCGGGCTTGGCCGCGACGAACGACGAAATCGACCCACGCAGACCACACTTCGCGGGTTCGACGCGGTTTGGATTTGGTTGTCAGCCATTTATTGATACGGTTGCGTTGCACTCGAGATTGAATGACGACATGTCGCCAGTGCCGCAGAATCTTCCGAGCAGCTCGCCTGCTGTAACGCCGATCCACAGCCGCTGCTAGCGCGTGATGCTGCCGCCTGGCCACCACAAACAATTTCCACGCCACAAACGGCTCTTTCACGCAGGATCTCTCGTGGCGGTGCATGACGAACGCGACTCGACGTAGTCGGAAGAGTTCTTTCTGTTGACGTAGCTGCTGTTGTGCCGAAACCACGGCGACCATGGATTGGTGCCGCTGTGCATGGTCGCAGTGGGCTCGAAGAGACACCCAAGCTGATCGAAGAAGCCGCCCGCGCGCGAATGTGCTCAAGCGATGGAGCGAAAACTCAACTGCTGCTAGTCGCCAGCACCATTTCGTCCACGACTGCCAGGCACGTCCGACACAATCGCGTCTCTTTCGGAACAGCAGCTTTCCCAACGTCAACGAAGCTGCGCGCATCTGCAAGATCCGGTCTCGCCAGTTGTAAATCACCTTTCTAAGCAATCGCGCCGTTGTTTTTGCCGCCATCGCCTCAAAAACTCCCTTCGTCTTGGATACAAGAGATCTCCACGCTCTCAAGACAGCCACGAGTGTCGGTTTCTGCCAGCTTGAGAACATCGCTAGCGCAACGTGGCGAGCGAGGGCCTCGCGTTGCTTTTGCAGCTGCCGTTGAGTGGCCACGAGCTTGATCTCGTAGCCTCTTTCTATCGCGAACGCCTTCCATTTCGCAAAACTCTGGCTTTCAAGATTCACGATTCGTCGGTTAACCGTCTGTAAGAGGATCGTTCGCAGCTCGCGGTCGCTTCGAACGTGTCGACTCCACCCCTGGAAGCATTTTTTGGCGTTTAGTGAGTCCTGTCTGGTGAGAAGTTCCAGGATTCGTTGCCGCAGCTGGCGTTGAGAACGAGCATGAGTACGCCACCGACCAAAGGTCCGAAGGAGCAAAGATTTCGTAAAGTGACGCAACCCCAAACGGTCCATGAACGAGTGGAGCGTCAGACTGACCGACAAGTGAGTGAGCGCAACCTGGTCCTTAAGGGCAACGCGGTCCTGGCGCTTCCACAACGTCCACGCTGCACGTAGGAAGACTCTGTAGAGTATCGTGTGCAGTCGGTTGACTACCAGGTCCCTTGTCCCGATGGCTTTTGCCACGCCATGAAGTTGTACCCATGCCACTCGCGTCCTCGAGCGGTTCCGAATCTCCGCAAGCCGTTGGATACTTCTGTACTTCTCGCAATAATTGGACAGCGTCGTCAGCACCAGCAACTTCAAGTCCATCGCTTTTTTCTTCACGAGTCTCTCCACTGTGGACTTGAGATCGCGACATCGTCGCGTGTACTTTTGCCAAGCGAGAAAACAAGACCGGAGATCGCGAGACGCCCATGCTCGCCGCAAAATCTCCAGTGCACGTGATTGAGCTTTGCTATGGCGGTCGGAGACGATAAGTTGTGTATGGATAGCTGATAAGACTGTAGCGTGACCTCTCCAGCGCTGCAGAGCGAGCCTTATGACAGCCTTCTTCTTAGCCTCCAGTCCGGAACGCAGTAAGACGCGACGAAAACGAGCTCTAGACACAAAATCTTGACGCCACGTCACCATGCAAATTGCGAGCGCCGTCAGGCGACGGCGGCGAAGCCACTGTGAAAGGAGTAGCTGCTGCTTGCTTGACCGTTGAACTCTCTGCCGCCAAAACGAGAACGCGGTCCGCAGTACACGCTTGAGTCGATGCGCAGTCAGTCGTCTCTGCATTATGATTGACGCTTGTCTTTGACCCGCTTGCATACTCTGGTGAGAGGCGATGATTCCACGCCACCGGACCCACGCAGAAGCCTTCGCCTGAGTAAATCGTCGGCAAACAATACGCTGAAGAAGTATTCGCAGGTGTTTAGGTCGAAAAAAACACGACACCCACGCGCTAAACGACAGCCGCAGCGCCCGCCGGTGCTGGGACTTGCTTCTCAACGCAAAGCACATCGTGCTGCCAGTGTTTTTGACCCGTCGCTGACTCACAATTGCTCTCCAGGCGCTCCAAACATTTTCAACCTGGCGCCTTAGGGCTCGACGTTCGGCTTGACTGGCAATCGCCTCACATTGGCGCCTTGCCCGTCGAGCACATCTCATTAGTCGAGTAGTCCATCGTCGGAACGTGCGCTGCAGCAGTTCGGTCCGCTGCTCCAGTCGACGCGTCTCGATCAGTCTCGCGACGTTACTCTTCTTGCGCCACGAGTCGAACGCCGGCTTTTGCCAGCGACTGAGCAAGTGGAATCGTAGGATTCGCCCCAGGGCCACGTTGCGAGAGCGTTGCTGCTTACTCCTCGATTTCCACAACAGCAACGTGAGATACTGGAGCCTCCCACAGGCCGCCGTGACGTGTTGTCGCTGAATCATCGAATGCCAACCGTGGAACACGTCGCGTAACCTTCGTCGTTGGCGTTGAGTGCTCCTCGCTTGCAACGTCGCCTGAAGGTATTCGACGTCGCGATTCTTTTGAGACCACGTCGCGATCGCAATCGCCAGAAATCGACTCGCTTTATGCCTAAGCACTCGTTTCAGAGCCGTTCGTCGCTTCTGGGAATTCTGAAAACGCGTCTTCCAAGCCACGAATACTACTCGCGTTCGTCTCTCTCGCTTGGTGTCGCCCATGGCGAGCGCGCACTGCAACTGGTACTTGTAGGCGACGCGATGGAGTCGCTGGGCCTCGCTACGCCACGTCGATTCACGCACGTCGAGTCGCTGGGACAGCTCGCGTTGCTGCAGATGAGAGTTGGTCTTTTCATTTTCAATACTGACGCTCGCACGCCACTTCCAGAAGCATCTTAATGTCACATCCTTGGTGCCAAGCAGAAATATTCGCCTCAGGGCTTTCCGACGACGCCGCAGTCGTTGCATTATTCGCCATAATGAACGAAAAACGTCGTCCAGAAGTATTCTCGCTTGCCTTCGCTTTCGACGCTGAGAGAACGCGTTCACTTGCTTCGCCTGCAGAAACTTCGCCTTCCAGGCCGCGAACGTTCTCGATTCTAGCCTTCGCAGTTTTCGAAATCGGTGGAATTGAGTTGCGACTCGCTTCTGGATCGTCCGAAACACAAGTGCTCGCTGCCACCTCGCGAGACATCGCACCAGCAGTGCCTGCCGCCTCCTCGCGTCGAGCACGTCAAGTTGGGTTCCCATGAGCTGCTGCTGTCGGAGCCGTTGTCGAGCAGCTTGTTTCGCTAGCTCGCTCATGGCTTGGCTTTGGCGGAGAGTGTAGATTTTGCGTTCTTCCTCGATAGCGTTTCGCGCGTCCTTCAGCACTTCCCCCCACTCTGCCATACACTTTTCAAGGCACTTGACACGCAACCTCACAAACGCCTGTCGTAGCGTTCGAAGTTCTAGCCGTCGATGCAGCTTGACCATCAATGTCCGCGCTCTCCGTCGCTGCTTGGTCCACTCCACCCACTGGTCGAATCGATGGAATCGCCGCCGTTGAGTCGCTGTGGCGATCATCGCCTCGCGCCAGTTACGGCGCCGAACCGCTTGCTTCCACGCCGCCAGCACGCGTCTGGCGAGCATCAGTCGCGCGAAGTGCGTCGCCGTTGCCCGCCGCCGCTTCCGCGCGAGCCACTGCGCCTTCCACGTCGCGAAGCTCAGCGTCGCGTGCGAGTCGGTGAGCGACGTGATGGAAATCGAGTCGGACGAGACAGAAGAAGACGAACACGATAATGCGAACCGCACCGTCGGCCGCGGAACCATTGGCGGCTTCTCCGGGACTGGATACGTGAAGATATCGCACGGAGGCAGCGGATAGACCGCAATGCTTGGCTGACCAAAGGGAGGATTCTTCTCGGCCGTCGACTGCCGCCACCGGTGGAAACCGCGTTGTAGCTGTCGCCTTCTGTCCTTCAACACGATTCTTCTGGCGGCGGCCCTTCGTCGGCGCCGCGTCGTCGCCTCGCGTCGCCACTGCTGGAAGGCCTCGCGCTGTCGGTTCACAGTCGCACGACGCTGGAGGAGGTCGAGTCCGTTGCGGTAGAGCGTCTCCACGCGCGTCTGCAGCTGCACGCGCTCGTGGTGAAGCCGCTGGAGCACGCACTCCTTGCCGTAGCTGCGCTGCACGGCCTTGTCGGCCACGTTCTTGTTCATCTCGACGATCGTCATGAGGTCTTTGACCTTGGCCTCGCACGCCGCGAGCTGCGCCGCGCGGGCCTCGGCGGCCTTGTTCGCTCTCGCGAGCTGCCATTTGAGCCCGCGCTTGTCTCGCTCCAGTGCGTCCAGCAGCTGCTGCGACACGTAGACGCATGCATCGCCCATGGAGGTCGGTGGGGAGACCGTCAAAGGAGTTTCAGCAAGGGACCTATAACGCCCACACCTTTCAGAACGGATAACTGTACCCATTCTGTTTGACTTGAACGGAGCCGAATCAGAGGTCCCTTGTTTGCCAGACATGTCCCGTGTGACATGTATCGGACTGCTAGGCTGGCAGCCAATGACCTAGAAGTCTCCTCTCCGCGTACCACCCGCGTTTGCCTTCAACCAGCCACCACTCCTGAAGGACGCAGACCTCGACGGGGGCGTTGCGTCCACATGATCGTTCCAGGGAATCGATCCGGCGCAGAATCAGTTGTCGTGGGTCACCACGCACTTCAGGTGCCAGCGTGGCGACAGCCATTCCGCCATTGAAGTTGTCCGCAAGCGCCATCATTCCAGCGGCTTCAGGTGGCGATGTGTGTGTTAACGCCTCGCTGTGCCTCATCCTTCCACGCAGGACAGAGAGAGAGTACGAGGAAGCCAACCGACGCTGTGGGCCTTGCTCCACCTTCGCCATTCCCCAAGTTTCCGGCCCTGAAGCCCATGGCCACGTCCACATTCGCTCGGCTGCCGACGTCGGTCACGCCGCTCAAGGTGAGTCTGGCGCGCTCTCGAAGCACCTTGTTCTCTAACGCTGTATTTGACGTCAGTACTGGATCGACTACGATGTCATCGACCTCATGAACTTCCGGTTTAAGGCCTCGGAGCGCGTGCTCCTGCAGGTCAATGAAGTCACCACTTCATCACGTGCCACGCCGCTAAGCTCTGCGTCTTCGATGTCTCCGTGGAGATCGCCAGCGCCGCCGAGAGTGCACAGTCGAAGAAGCTGCCGGCAACGCAGCTTCGCTTCGTCCACGAGGACGAGACCGTCGTGTTCCACTTCGCCGAGACACTCCCGGCAGGCGCGAGCGTCACGCTGTCGCTTCGCTTCCACGGGTTTCTCAACGACAAGCTCCATGGCTTTTACCGCGTCGAGTGCGAGCGCGAGGGCGAGATGCGGCCCATGGCCGTGACGCAGTTCGAGCCTTGCGACGCGCGCCGCGCCTTCGTGTGCTGGGACGAGCCGGCGCTCAAGGCGCGCTTCGAGATCTCGATGGTCACGGACGCCTCGCTCACGGCGCTGTCCAACATGCACGTCGTGGAGACGCAGCTGCGTCCTAAGAAGAACGCGCACCTCCGCAAGCAGACGCGCGCGGATGCGGAACAGGAGAAGGTCTGGAGATTCGCCGAGTCGCCGCCCATGTCCACGTACATCGTGGCGATGGTCGTGGGCGAGTTCGACGTGATCAGCGCCACGACCGAGCACGGCGTGGCCGTGAACGTGTACGTCCCACCGGGAGAAGCTGACCGGGGCCGTTTCTCGCTGGACGTCGGCACGCGCGCGTTGGACTTCTTCACGAGGCAGTTTGGCATCGCGTATCCGCTGCAGAAGCTCGACATGGTCGCCGTGAGCGGTCTGCTGGGCAACATGGAGAACTGGGGGCTCGTCACGACCGCGTGCATCGTGTGCCACGAGCTCTCCCACCAGTGGTTCGGCAACCTCGTGACGATGGAGTGGTGGACCGGGCTCTGGCTCAACGAAGGCTTCGCCATGTACATGGAGTTCGACGCCGTGGACGCGCTCTTTCCGCAGTGGCAGGTCTTGGACATGTTCGTGCAGAACATTCTCATGGACGCGGCGTTCGTCAAGGACGCCCTGGCCTCGTCGCACCCGATCGAGGTCGAGGTGGCCCATCCGAGCGCCATTGGCGAGATCTTCGACGCCATCTCGTACAAGAAAGGAGCGAGCGTCGTGCGCATGCTCGCCGCGTTTCTTGGGCGAGACGTGTTCTTCCGCGGGGTCTGCAAGTATCTGGAGACGTTCAGCTACAGAAACACCAAGACCGACGACCTGTGGGCCGCGCTGGAAGAGGCCTCTGGCGTGGAGATCTCGACCATGGCGAGCTCCTGGACGCAGCAGACCGGCTTCCCACTTGTCACAGTGCGTCAAACGCCAACCGGAGAGCTCTCTCTGACCCAGGAACGGTTCTTCAGCGACGCGGCGTCGAAGCAGGGTGACGCGACGGTGTGGGACGTGCCGCTAACACTCGCCACCTCCAAGACCCCGACGGAGGTCACTCGAGTGGGCAGACGGTCAACGCGACTCCTTTGGCCGCCAGTGACGACGTTCTCGAGCGCGTTCGCGCGGCCGTCCCACCAGACGCTTCGTGGGTCAAGCTCAACCCACGACAGGCGAACTACTACCTCGCCAACTACTCGCCAGAGATGTGGGGCCAGCTCAAAGCTCCTGTCGCGTCGCGAGAGCTCGCCGCGGTCGATCGGCTCAGCCTCGTGAGCAGCGTCTTCACACTCGCGTCTGCCGGTGTGGTGTCGGTGGCCGACGCGTTCGACTTCACGGCCGCGTACGCGAACGAGCCCGAGTACCTGTGCTGGAAAGAGATCGCGGCAAACGTCTCCAAGTACATGACGCTCTTTCGCGACGAGCCGTTCTTCCCACAGCTCCAGGCCTACGTCCAGACGCTCTTCGCCTCCTCGATGCAGCGACTCACGTGGGATCCGACGGACGACGACGCGCTCAACAGCAACACGGGCGACTTCCGAGCCTTCACGATCGCGAGTCTCGGCGCTGCGGGCGACGACGCTGTGATCCAGGAAGCCCACAGGCGGTTCGCTCGGTACGTCGCCGGTGACAAGGCGGCCGTGCCAGCGGACTTACGCAGCATCGTCTTCTCGATCCACGCGAAGAACACGGAGAACTCACGTGTCGTGGTGGAGCAGCTGCAGCGTCTTCTGGCGGCGAGTGACGGCGGCGAAGAGAAAGTGGCGGTCCTGCGAGCTCTGGGACAAGTGCCGGACCCGCACGCCAAGCGCGAGGTGCTCGACTGGGCGTTCGCGAGCACGATGCTGACCCCGTACAACCTCTTCTATGTGATCATCGGCGTCGTCGTGGGCAGAGCCGGCATGCAGCTCGGCTGGGAGTACATCACGAGCCACTTCGACGCGATCCAGAGACAGTTCCCGGCCAACGTCACGGGGCTCATCGTCGCCGTCACCGTGCGCTGCTTCCAGCACGCGGCCGAGGCCGACGAAGTCGCGCAGTTCTTCGAGGGAAAGGACGTCTCGGGCTTCCAGCGGCGCCTCGACAGCACGCTCGAGACTGTGCGCGTGCGCAGCCACGAGTTCGAGCGCGACCGCGACGTGCTGGCGAGCTGGCTCAGCGAGAACGGGACCCCGTAGGCGTAGGAGGCTGTAGGGGTAAAGTAGTTAGTAGGACAGAGCACACTGTAGTAGTGGGTGATGAAAAGAGAGCCCGGGAAGCCCAACGGTCTCACGCGTCGCTGGATGTCACGTGGTGTCGCTGGCTCTCCTCGACGAAACGATCGTGGGGTCTCCCTGTACTGGATAACCGGTGTATTGGCTTCGCCCATGAAAACCAGCCGAGGATGAAGTCAAGTTCTCCTCTCCAGCGATCGAGATTGCGGGCACAAAATGCGTTTGCAGATCGCTGGCTTGTTCGTCCCGTAATCGACGGTAGTGGGCACAAGAGCTGCTGAAGAGCCACACCAGCTGGTCTCCACGAACTGAAGACCACCAGTTGGTCTCCAGCAGTGGGCCTCGAGTGCGGAAAGGAAGGTCTCCTATCCTGACTAAAAGGCGTCTCCCACTAAACGTCGTTGTCGCAATTGAGCTTTCCGTGCGTCCATGTGGCGACCCCTGTCTCTGGGACGATTGGTCGATGCGCGAGTGATTGGAACTGTGCTGAGCTGATGCTGCGGGTCTCCAACTGGTCCCTGCGAACCGGATCCATTGCCTCTTGCTGGAGGGACCAGCAGTCCCGTCAGCTCGGAATCTGCCGCCTGCCGCTCAGTGCAACCCGCTTACGATGACGCTCTTGGTCTCTGCGACTGCCGCTGTGCTAGCTGCTGTCGCGAGCGCGCCGGGCGTGCTCGGCCACGGCTACCTCATGGAGCCTGCGGCCGTGTGGATGGCTGGGTACCCGCAGAACGGTTACAGCAGCGAGGTCGACGATGATTTGTATCGAAAGCGGCCAAAACGGGTCTGGACGTCGCTCTGTTCTGGCCCATGGGAGTGAGGCCCTGACTCATCCCACTGTGATGTGCAATCGGCAACGCAATCATTCCCCTCCTGTAATATTCATTTCCAG
>JAADVR010001005.1:0-11141 GCA_023335855.1 Pythium scleroteichum
ATGTTGCTCGGGTTGCACGGCCACAACATCACCTTCGTATCACCGGCATTCGTACCGCCACCGTCATGCAGACACAAGTTGTTCTTGCCGTTGATGCGCAACAAGAACTCACGAGTCGTCTGCAGCACCGCTGGCGTGTCCAACACCTGCATCGGCGGCATCAACACGTACTCAAAGTGCTGGTTCGTGTTGTACACGTCGCACGTCCACATCTGCATCTTCTGTGTGTTCGACGACCACGCCGCGCCGTCATCGATACACAGGTTCGCCTTGTTCGGGTTCTTGAACAGCTGCAGAGCCTTGTCGAACACGAACTCCTGGTTCTTGTTGTTCGCGTCGCACGTCCACAACTGCATCTTCACACCGGCAAGCCACGCGCCGCCATCGTCCATGCACAAACCCTTCTTGCGACCGCTGCGGATACGCTTGATCGACGAGTCCCACCACCACACCTGGTTCGCGCTGTTCACGTTACACGTCGCCAGCACCATCTTGAACTCGCCGTCCTTCGTCGCGCCGCCGTCGTCGATACACAGGTTGTCCTTGCCCACCGACCGCATCTGGAACTTGGCGCCGCCAGCCACCGCGTCGATCACGCGCTGCTGCTCCGCCTGCCAGTCGTCGCGGAACTTGATCTCGAAGTGCTGGTTGCCGCTGTTGACGTCGCACGTGCGCAGCGTGAACGTGGACCCTCCGGGCGTGAGCGAGCCGCCGTCGTCAAGACAGAGATTGTTCTTCATCGGGTTGCGGAACATCTGCGTGTCGGCGTCGTAGATGAACTTTTGGTTGTTGTTGGTCTTGTCGCAGTCCCAGAGCTGCAGCTTGGCGCCGCCCGAGGTCGTGGTGGCCGCGTCGTCGACGCACATGCCGGGCTTGCGTGCGCTGCGGATCTGGTACGTGCTCGCGTCGTAGACGAACATCTGGTTCACGTTGCTCGGGTTGCACGCCCACGGGTAGAACTTGGTCTCGCTACGCTTGAGGCCGCCGCCGTCGTCCATACAGAGGCTGTTCTTGCCGCGCACGCGCAGCAGAAACTCGCGTCCGTTTTGCAGCGCCGGCGGCACAACGAAGCCGCTCTGCGCGCTCTCGAGCGACACGTCGCCCACAACGTCCGACGGGCGGCTGCCGGCCAAGAGCAGCATGGCGCCGCTGGCACCGACCGCGAGCGCCACGCCGAGCGCCACGAGCCGCCGCTTGCTCGAGCGCTCGCGCGTGGGCGGCGCCGGCGCGCGCCGGATGAACGTCGTCTCCTCAGCCAAGTCGCTGCCGTAGCCGACGGCGTGCGGGTCGCGGATCTTCATGGTCCTGGTTGCTTCTCTCTCTCGCAAAGCAAGACGCCGACTGCGAGCCCGCATCCGGAGGCCGAGGCACCGCGTCCGCAGGCGCCGCGACCCGTGGCGACGCGCGGCGTCCGTCCATCGCGCGCGATCTTTCCACGGGGCGCCCCTCTGGGCCGTCGCCGCCGGCCCCTCGCATGGCGCCTTCCCGGTTCTCGGGGGGGAATGCGGGGAAAGGAAAGGAGGGGCGCTTAGGTGCGATGCGAACTTAGGCGACCCGCGAAACGACGCGATCTTTTGGCCAAGAGGCGGACTGGAGATAGCGACGCCCTGGGCGTCGCACGGAAACACTGAAAGTTGACCGACGGGAAGGGGCTGTGGTTTGGCACGTGTGGCCGAGTCAGCGACGCGTTGGGCTTTGGCAGTCCACAGTACAAAAATGAGCAAGGCAGATCCATGCAGATCCATGCAGTATTTTTAATTGGCGAACGGACGGTGTAGATACAATGGAGACGCCACGGTAGATCGCGACAGCTCTCGCGAAGATCGGGATCCAAATGCAGTCGATCTGTAACAAGCGCGTTGGGAGCGGCATCGGAAGTTCAACTTACACTCGTGTCGACATCAAGCTAAAGACCGGAGCCGCTGGAGGAGTCCTCGCCTTTCTGGTCGTCCTGCGGAGGCGCACCACCACCACTGCCGTAACCAGGCATGGTACCTTCGGTATTGTTTTCCGACGGTGCCATATCCTGTGACTCCTCAGGCGGAGAGGCCTTCGTATCTCCACCAGAACTCATAGCTGATCCAGCGGTTGGCATCTCGTCTTCCTGCGGCGGCACTCCGGCTCCTCCGTAGCCTGGCATGTTCTCCTCCGGGTTGTAGTCGGCCAGAGGCGCTTCCTCAGGCTGCGACGGCCGCTCGCCCTCAGGCTGCTCGGCTTCAGGCTGGCTTGGCTCCGACGCGGTCTCGCCGTACTTCTCGTCTTCCTGCGGCGGCACACCAGCTCCTCCATAACCTGGCATTTCTTTTTGAGGTGGTGCCGCATTCTGCATGGGTTGTCCGGCTACCTCATATCCTGGCATGGTGTCGGGTGTGAAATCACCCTCGGACGTTCCTTCCGGCTGCTCAGACTCGGTTGGGTTGCTTGTATCCGAATAACCATTCGGTTGCTCCTCTTGCGGCTGAGTGTCTGCAACGTTGTCGCCAGCCGGTGGTTCTTGACGGATGTAAGAACTATCTGTCGGTTCTTCCGGTTGGGTCTCCGTACCCTGCTCAGACGCAGGTTCCGTGCCCTCCTCGGCAGCTGGCTCCGTGTACTCATCCACTGGACCTCCCACTTCGTTCTGCCACAAGATGCGGAACACTTGATCGGACGAAGAAGAGTCGCACGTCGCCATCGTGAACGCCTTGCCTTGCTCACTCCCGCCGTTCGTCAGACACAGATCCTTCACCGGGTTCTTGAAATGGACGTCCTCCTCCGCGTAGATGAAGCGCTGGTCGTCGCTGCTCGGGTCGCACTCGGCCATGTGGACTGGACCGTCGCCAGAGTTGACTGCGCCGCCGTCACTCACGCAGAGCCCGGGCTTCTTGGCGCTTCGCAGCATCAGGTTCTGGTCATCAAAGACAAAGACCTGGTCCACGCTCGTCGGCTTGCACTGGCTCGACACCATCGCGCGCGGATCCGACTTGCTCGCGCCGCCGTCGTCCATGCAGAAGTCGCTACTGATGTCGCCCATGAACGCGACGATCTGCGGACTGTTTTGCAAGAAGGTGGGCACGTCGTAGCTCGACTTGTCGAAGCTGGCCGCGAGGTTGGTCATCGGCACGCCTGTCGCTGTCTCGGCGCGAAGCGACGCGCCGCCGCGGCTCGACTGGAACGCCAGCAGCGCCGAGCCGGCGAGCACGGTCGCGCCGACGGCCGCCACGACGTGCTTGCGCGAGCTTCTGGAGGAGGTGGCGCGGCGGTCGGTCGTAGGCACGCGGCGCATGAACGCGTTCTCCGGGTTGTCGGAGCCGTAGCGCAGCGCCATGGCGGGCAGGTCTCGTCGTCGGGCTTGGGAGTGGGCTCTTCAGCAGAAATCGAGTACTGGACGCTGCACCGGGGTATGCGTTTCACGGCCACGATCGTGAGCGGAAGGGCGCGCCGCTTGGCGCCACGAAGGCGCGATCTTGTGAGAGGGCGCCATCGTGCGGTGCGCCGCGGCGTTGAGCCGGCGCTGTGAGCAGTCGCCGACTGTAGCTCTTCATAGGTACGCGCTAAGTTCGCACCATTGAGATCTCTGCAAGTCGGCGACGGACACCAAGAGGATAGAAAATGCAACTGCTCCGATTGATATGCAGACTCGGCTACGTACAGGACCGCGACATGTACAACGGAGGCTCACGGGTTCGTCTTCATGCACTCGTCGCTGACCCAGACGATCGCGGCGTGGAACTGCGTCGCGTCGGCCGAGTCGCCGAAGCGGTCCGAGGCCTCGTTGATGCAGGCTAGCAGCCGCTTGCGTTGCACCGTCGCGACGTCGCCACGCAAACGAGCGGAATCGACCACGCCCAGCAGGTCTTCGCGGATGCCGGCGAAGTGGTCCTTGATCTTCTGGTAGAACTCGAGCTTGGTCATGTACATGCGGCTGGCTTCCGTCGGCGAAGGCGGAGCACCAGGCACGGTTGGTTCGGGCGCCTGACCGCCGACGGCACAGTGGTCATACATCCACTGCACGAGCGTGTGGTACTCATCTGCAGTCACAGAGTTCTTGTCGAGCGACTGGAGCCCGTCAGTGATGCATTTGTTGGTGCGGTTGTACTTGGACAAGGTGTGCTCGAGCTTCATGGCTGCTGAGTCCTTCAGGCTCTCCAGGTATTTGAAGATTTCAGTCGAAGTGATATCTTCCGACTGGTCGGCATTGACTGCAACGATCGTCTCTTTCGACGGCGCGAGTAAGTTCCAGTCGCCATCGTACTTCATTGAGTTCTCGTCGTACGGGAGCGACGGGTTCTGGATGTCGAGTCCGGGCTCGTCAAAGCCTGACGGTTGCAATGGCTGATCGAGGTATCCATCGTCGACACCAGTACAGGCATCGTAGGCCCCTCTTCCTCAACAGGTGGGCGGTAGATGCCGCCGGGACCAACCATGATTGGCTCCTCCGTCATGATCTCGGGCTCACCACCGAAGCCGCTCTCGTCTGGAAGCTGAGGTGAGATAACATCACTGTCGCTGGGGCTCACGGTCTCTGGCTCCTCAACTGGCGGACGGTAGATGCCGCCGGGACCAACCATGATCGGCTCCTGCGTCATGATCTCGGGCTCACCACCGAAGCCGCTCTCGTCTGGTAGCTCCGGTCGCGGGATAAGAATGTCTGGTGGTGGGACACCGTTCTGCCCGTCAAAGCGTTGATCCGGCTCCTCAATATCGTTTCCTGGAACCGGCATCAATCGGAAGTGCTGGTTGCGGTTGCCTGCATCACAATCCCACAAGTGGAACTGCGTCTCACCAGCTCTCGTTCCTCCACCGTCGTCCATGCACATACCGGGCTTGGTCGGGTTGTAGAACCGCTCGGTGCTCGATACGTACACAAACTTTTGGTTGTCATTGTCCGCATTGCACTCCCACAAGTGGAACTTCGTTTCACCGTTGCTGTGTCCACCACCGTCATCAACGCAAAGGTTTCCCTTGGTCGCACTGCGAATCGAGTATGTCGACGGGTCGTAGCGGAATAATTGGTTCGCGTTGGACGGATCGCACGGCCAGAGATGGAACTTGGTCTGCCCGGACGAGACGCCTCCACCATCGTCTGCACACAAGTTATCCTTACCAGGCACGGCCATCATGAACTCGCCGCCACTGAGAAGAAGCGGGTGGTCAATCTCCCACTTGTGCTCAGGAGGTGTCGGTAGTGTGTCGAGAGCGTCCACAGCAACAACCTCGAACTTTTGGTTGGAGTTCGTTGTAGCACACTCCCAGAGGTGGAACTGGGTGCTTGCAGCGTCTTGGGCACCGCCGTCATCCATGCACAGGTTGCTCTTGGTCGGGTTGTGGAACATCTCGGTCGCGGTATCGTAGACAAACTTTTGGTTGGCGTTGTTTGGGTCGCAATCCCACAGGTGGAACTTGGTCTCGCCATTGCTGTGGCCACCGCCATCGTCCACACAGAGTCCCCGTTTGTTCACGCTACGAATAATCGAGCCTTGAACATCGTACTGGAACAGTTGGTTCGGGCTGGTCGGATTGCATGGTTGGAGAATGAACTTGGTCTCTCCGTTGCTGTGCCCGCCGCCATCGTCAACACACAGATTGCCCTTAGTGATCTGCCGCAAGAGGAACTTGCTGCCCGACGATAAGACAGGGTTGGCAATATCAGTTGGAGGTGGTTGCGCCCCACCAAAAGCCGACCGCGAAATGATCTCAAAGTGCTGGTTGCGGTTCGAGGCGTCACAGTCCCACAAGTGAAATTGCGTTTGGCCGGCACTCAAGCCACCGCCGTCGTCCATACACATACCGGGCTTGGTGGGATTGTAGAACCGCTGAGGCGCCAAGTCGTACATGAACTTCTGGTTGTCGTTGTTTGGATCGCACTGCCACAAATGGAACTTGGTCTCACCGTTGCTGTGGCCACCACCGTCGTCCACGCACATGTTAGCCTTGGACGAGCTGCGGATCAAGTGCGTGGCGGGGTCATAACGGAAGACCTGGTTGAGGTTGGACGGGTCACACGCCCATAGGTGGAACTTGGTCTGCCCATTCGTCGTATTTCCTCCATCATCCACGCACAAGTTGTCCTTACCAGGCACGCGCATCATGAACTCCTCGCCGCTGGCAAGTACAGGCTGGTCCACCAGCGGTGGCGCTGGTGTTTCGTTTAAGTCATCGGACGAACCTCCGACTTCGGACTGCCACAAGATCGAAAATTTCTGGTTTGGCGAGTCGTCGTCGCAAGGCTGGACCATGTAGACGCCGTTGGTGTCGTCCATGCAGAGGTTCTTGGCCGGCATGAACATGTGCTGCGTCGCCTCCTGGTACACGAAGCGTTGGTTGATGTTGCGCGGATCGCACTCCCACAAGTGGAATTGGGTCTGCCCGGCAGCCGCAGCACCGCCATCGTCAAGGCACATGTTGGGCTTGCGCGCGCTGCGGAGCATGTAGTTGTTCGCATCGTACACAAAGACCTGGTTAGCGCTGTCAGCGTTGCACTTGGCGTCGCGGAACTTGGTCTGGCCGTTGGTCCTGCCGCCTCCGTCGTCCACGCACAGACCAGGCTTAGCGGCCGCGAAGATCACAACCTCCTGGTTGTTGCGCAGGTAGTCTGGTACAGGGTACGGTGGTCCACTGGGTGGCGCTGGCGGCTTGGGTGGTGCCCACGGGAGGAGCTCAAAGTGCTGGTTCGCGTTGCTCGCCGAGCACTCCCACAAGTGGAACTTAGTTTGGCCTGAGCTCATGCCGCCACCGTCGTCCATGCACATGTTGGGTTTCGTCGGGTTGCGGAAGAGCTGTGTCTTCGAGTCGTAGACAAACCGCTGGTTCTTGCTGTTCGAGTCGCACAGCCAGAGGCGGAACTTGGTCTGCCCGTTGGTCGTGCCACCACCGTCGTCGACACAGAGGTTAGCCTTGGACGAGCTGCGGATCGAGTACGTCGCCGGGTCGTACCGGAAGACCTGGTTCAAGTTGGCCATGTCGCAGGTCCACAGGTGGAACAGCGTCTCGCCCGCAGACATGCCGCCGCCGTCGTCCACGCAGAGGTTGTTCTTGCCGGGCACGCGCATGACAAACTCGTTGCCGCTGCTCAGCAGCGGGTTGTCCACGACCGGCAGCTTGGGCTGCGCGGCCTCGGACTGCCGCTTGACAGCGAACCGCTGGTTCGGGCTCGCGGCGTCGCACGGCGCGAACATGAACTGCGACGTGCGCGCGCTGGCGCCGCCGCCGTCGTCCACGCAGAGGTTCTTGATCGGGTTGCGCAGGTGCATCGTGGCCTCGTCGTAGACGAAGCGCTGGTTCATGTGGCCCTTGACGCACTCCCAGAGGTGGAACCGCGTCTCGCCAGCACGCATGCCACCGCCGTCGTCCATGCAGAGATTGGGCTTGCGCGCGCTGCGGAACATAAAGTTGACCGGGTCGTAGACGAAGATCTGGCTGGCGCTGCTGCCGTCGCAGTCGGCGTCCACGAACTTGGTCTGTCCGTTCGACGTGCCGCCGCCGTCGTTGACGCAGAGCCCGGGCTTGTCGGCCACGAAGAGCACGACCTCGCCGCCGTCGCGCAGCGCCGCCGGGAGACTGTAGGTCGCCACGGGCACGACGTCGAAGCGCTGGTTGGCGTTGTTGGCGTCGCAGTCCCAGAGATGGAACTGGGTCTGTCCGGCCACCGTGCCACCGCCGTCGTCGAGACACTTGTTGTTCTTGACCGCGCTCTTGAACTGGCGCGACGCAGCGAGGTCGAAGGGTGGTTGGCGTTGGTGGCGTCGCAGTCCCAGAGATGGAACTTGGTCTGCCCGTTGTTCCAGCCGCCGCCGTCGTCCACGCAGAGCCCGAGCTTGTCGCGGCTGCGCAGCTGCTTGCTCGCGGCGTCGTACGTGAAGACCTGGTTGGCACTCGCGGCATCGCACGGCTGCAGCGTGAACTGGGTCTGGCCGTTCGCCGTGCCGCCGCCGTCGTCGGCGCAGAGGTTCTTGCTGGCCACGCGCAGCTGGAATGGCGCGCCCTGCACCAGCGCGTCGCCGCCGGACTGCTGCACGGCCGCGAGCGCCAGCGGGTCGGCTCTGTCGACGCCGGCGAGCGCCACGAACGCGCAGCCGCCGGCCACGAGCGCCGCGCCGACGCCCGCGAGCGCGCGCTTGGCCGTCGCGGGCCTGTCGCTGCGCCGCACGGCCGGCACGCGGCGCACGAAGGCCAGCGCCTCGGGATTCTGGCTGCCGTAGCCGCCTTTCATCGCGGGTGCGTGGAGCAAGGCAAGTCGGCGACTGCCACCGTTGGCGTCGAGCCAACGCACCGACGCCAACGAGCAACGCCGACGCGTCGCCACCGGCGCCAACGAGCGGCCGGCGCGCGCGCGGAAGCGGCGCCCGCGGGAAGAGGTGCGCGGCGCGAGGCGACGCCCATGGACGGCGGGGAGGAGGCAACTCCTCTGGCCAAGGATTTTCGAGTCGGGTTCCAACGTTGGAACGTAACCCCCTCGTGTAACCATGGAAAGAAACGATAGAAACTGTTGAAGTGGATCTTTTACCAAGAGATACGGAGGATCAGGATCGCGTCTTCGGGGGTCCGCCGCCGGGCAGGATCTGGAAGCGCTGGCTCGGCAGGCTCGCGTCGCAGTCGGCCATGCGGAGCTCGGTCGCCTGGCTCTCGACGCTCAGGCACTTCTTGCCGGTCGAGTCCTCGAACGAGACAGACGCGTTCGCTTGGAGTCGGGGCACGAAGATCTGGCCCGCAGTGGTCTTGCCACAGCTCTCCAAGTGGAGAGCCGTCTGGCTGGCGCTGTACGTGACGCACGAGCCGCACTCGACGCTCTTGAGCTGCCGGGCCGAGGAGTTGTACTTGAAGACGAGGCTCTTGCTTTGTCCGCACTTGGCCACGGAGACACTGGCATTGGCGACGGAGACGCACAGGTCTTTGTCCGCTGCACGCAACACGATGGGCGGAGAGCCGGCAGCCCTGGCGAGCTCGTCCGGGTTGAGAGGCAGAGGCGGCGGCGGGGCTCCGGGGATAGTGGCGTTTGGAGGAGGCGGAAACGGCGGTCGCTCTTCTTGTGGTCGACTCGCGTTCGGCGCCGAAGGAAACGGGACGTTTGGAGGTGGAGGAAGCGAGAAGCCTGGAGGTCGAGGAATCGTGAGGTTCAGAAGCGGAAGCGGAGCTCGCGGGTCGTTGCTGGTGAAGTTTGGCGACGGAAAGGGTGGTGTTGGGCTAGTCTGAGGGAATGCAAAGTTGTTTGGACTCGGGAACGGAGGCCGCTGGTCGTTGTTCCCGTTCGCCCCAGGCGGAGTCGTGACGTTTGGAAAAGGCGGTGGAGGGCCTGGAGGAAGCGCAGCCTTGCCGAGCGGCGGCGGCTGATTTCCTGGAAGTGTCATCGAGTTGACTTTGGCTGCTGCATCGCTGCTCGCTGTGGTGGTGTACGCAACTGCGGCACCAGCAGCCACGAGCAACAAGCCGAGAGTCGCCAGGACGACGCGCTTGGTCCTGGAGACGCCCTCCGCTGCAGGCACTGGAGCTCGGTCTACGAGCGGTGCGCCTTCCGAGTCGACACTAATGGTGGAGTAGCCTTCCTTCATGTCTTGACGGGGATTCTAGCGAAGTGCGTAGGATCTCGAGAAGGAAGCCCAGTCCTCGAAGTGCTTGGCACGAAGGCGACGGCTCGAAGCGACGCTTTGGCTCGCAGGATCCTTCGCTTCCGGGGCCGATCGAGCGGCGGGCGTGAATTCCAAAGCGGCGCTTGCGCGAAGAGACGCCCATGGACGGCGAGAAGGGAACGGAGATGGTCCACGCTCTCGCACGACAGAGACCCTTGAAATGGGCAGCCAGTGCGACCTGTGGTGGATGGATGAAGGAGTCTGAGTTATTGTGGATGGTATGGCGGCTGGATCTTTCGAAGCGCAGCGAGTGGTTGCCGAGGCCTCGGAGCTACGACGCAGACGTCTTCTGGATCGTGCGCACCGCTGGCTCAGACTTACGGTTGGCGCTAAAGCTGCTGACTGGTCGACGTTCATTGTCGCCATGGGGTAAGCACGGTCCGGAAGTGAGACGGACTTCAAAGAATTGCCAGTGTATCTTCGAGGTCCATTCCTTGAATGGGAACCCACAAGAAAGACGCTTGAAAGTTGTTTATGCCAAGGAGACCTGTACCTGCTGCGGATCTGGATTGACTGCTCCGACCTGGAGACCTACCCAGACAAAAAAGACATGACATCGTTTCGTCGTGCAACCTCTGGCATCCGTTAGATGCATTACAACAACACTATGGTATGGAGAGTGAGAAGCTGGTACAAGCCAAGAGGTGAGTGTGCAGGCCGAGATGTCGTTGTGGAGGTAAAGCGTAGCAACGTGCAAAACATAAGCGCAAGCGGTCAATGCGACGAGAGACTCGGAAGCGATTTCGTTGGTGGGCCTCACGCTGGAAGCGCTGGCAGGACCTCGAAGCTCTGCAAAAGTTTGGGCGTGTCGCAGGCGCTCCCACGAAGATCGATCACTGGAGCGGCCGAGTCCACGACGCTCAGGCACTTCCTTCCGGTCCGGTCGACGAGATTGAACGCAACAGCACCCATTGCCTCTGCCTTGGGCATAAATGCCTGGTCGAGAACAGACGTGTTGCACTTCTCCAAGTCGATTGGCGCGTTATCGCCGTTGCGCGCGAGGCACGTGCCATACGCAACGCTCCGGAACTGCCACGGACCAAACTTGAAGAGTTGAGCGTTGCTTTGTCCGCACTTGGTCAGGGAGGTCGTGCCATCCGCTGCAGCAGTCACGCACATGTTCTTGCCTGCCAGACGCAACACAAACACTGAAGTACGAGGAACATCGGGAAGGTCTTCAACTTTCACAGGACGCCCAATCGAGAAAGGAGCCGGGGACGCGGCTCCTGCAAGTGTCATCACATCGATGGCCGTTGTCTTGGCGTTCGACGCGGACGTGTACGCAACGGCAGCACCAATCACGAACAGCAAACCGAGCGCGGCGACGACCAGGCGTTTGGTTCTGGAACCTCTTTCAACGCTACGATGCTCCACGGGCGCTCGGTCCACGAGCGATGAGCCTTCCGAGTCGACGCCGATGCTGCTGTAGCCTTCCTTCATTGCTGGGTCGTGGTAAATTGCCGAGTGAACGGGATCCTGTGAGGGCATGACGCAGACCGCCATGGCGAAGCATTAGAGGCCCCATGGAACGGTACG
>JAADVR010001006.1:0-11129 GCA_023335855.1 Pythium scleroteichum
AAGACCGCGAAACTGAAACGCATAGCGATGATTAACAGGTCGATATCGGCCTACGATGTTCTCACAAGCGACACGGTCTCCGGAAGTTTTACAACCGCGATTCCCAAGCCGGCAGAGATATAGTTCACTTTAACTCAATGCATTTCGTATTTTGGATTGGCCAATCATATGTGTTTGAGTCGGTGGGAAAAAAAATCAATCGAAAACCGCTAGCAGATCGGGGCAGTAAATTCTCTCGTTATCGGTAGTACAGTAGATATACTTATACTGTAGCTGGTCTATTAAAAGAATAAACAACACAATATAGTAGCCGAGGATATTAAGTACGAAAATACGGAATAATCCAATGGTATAGAGATTATCTGGTGATCTGGGGTCCAGGTTTGGCCCCTTTGTTTTGAGCACCCACCGAATAGAGAGATCCTGTTTAGAGCACCATGGAGCCAACTAAGGGGACTTAATTGAAACAGTGCACGGTGCTCAATTTGAGTAAATACGTTATTCAAGACGGTAACTCGTTGCAGTTGAACTTCGTTTCACTGACGTCTTTGTGACAGTGAGACGCACCTATTTCATGATCGTGACATCCGGCTGTGTCGGGCGCCCAGTCAGGACCCAGTCACAGTTCGGTCACGTCGCCACAACCGGTTTTGATTGGATTTTTGACGAAAACACATGTATCTATCAGGGTTAGGGTTGTATGAGTTCAGTTCACGCGGACTGTTCATGTAACACTGGTAACAGTCCAAACGACTACGTAATAGTCGTTACGGCGATTAACATCGAAACTCATTGGTACCATATTTCCGGTTCGATTGTGTAATTGTGCATCGAAAGCGACGATGCCAGCGACCCCCCCCCCCAGATGGTGAACAGACGAGAACGGACCAGCCAAGTCGCGACTATGGACGATCACGCCACGCAGATAATCCTGAACAACCTCGCGGTGCAGGGTGCCGTACAGCAGGTCGTCGCGGACAGCATACGCGCTCGCCTGAGTAATACGCGGCGTGCCTACGACGCAAAGCAACAAGTGTGGCTTGCAGTGCATGGTGCCGCGAGCGCGGCTTTAGTGGCGGTTCTGTTGTCACGGAAGGGAAAATTATTTTTTTGTTCTTACAAACTGTAGCGATGCCCCGTGGGAATGGAAGATCAGAGAATGGTGAGGTGCAGCCCCTATCCTCCGAAGGGCTTGAAGGCTACGTCAAGCCGTTGATTGATCTGTACAGTACGCAACAATCTCTCGGTGGAACAGCGATGCCACATCCTCGAGGAAAGGCGCTGAAAGAGTTGTTGCGAACACACAAACAAAAACGAGCTATAACAAAGAGGGTTGAGTATCACGACCGCGGAGAAGGGACTGTGTAGGATGCGTATTCAGTTGATGAGTTGAAGTCAATATGCTCGTATTATTTCAAACTCGGCACAAGAAAAGGTTTGCGCGATCGAATGGATCTTCTGCTGGGGCACGTGTTGATGACGCGGGGAGAATCAACTCGCAAGATCCAATTACCAGATCTCTTCGCTATGGAACTAAAGAACGAGAGCCCGTCTGATTGTGTCGCCGCGATGGTGATTATGGATCAGGGAAAAGTCAATCAGTTTGGCCGGATCGAGTACGGTGGGTTCGTCCGGCACCGCGGTCAGCACCCTGGCGACATACTTTTCTTGGTGATACCACATAGCTGGAGAACCATTCCCAAATCTTCGTGAACGAGCAAGCTAGTATGACATTCATGTTGTAGGCGGCAAGGAACCCACCAAAGAGATCTCGTACTCGACCCAGGCTCGCTCATTAAAGAAGGCGATGCTCGCATGTGGAGTTCAAAGTGCGAAGGTAAGCTATTACGCGTTCGCACGGTTACCACGACGTACGACAGGTTACCACTGCTACGCGATTGTAGCACCGTTAATGCTAGTACGGGTGGTAACACCAATCACGCCGTTGGTAACGGTGTTAAATACGATCATGCGGCGTAATGACTGCGGGTCTTGATGTTAGGCGACTCATATCCGTCGTGTCAGCTCGTGCGTCATTGCGGAATCCGAAGGCGCCCCCGACGATAGCATTCGAAGAGGAGGGCGCTGGAACAATGAAAAAATGGAAGGATGCTATTTGACGACACTGCCAAAACCTATCGTGCGCGCGCTGGCGGGTTTCAGCAGTACGGGTGACTCCTACATTCTGCCACGAACGGAGTGCCTTGTTCCTGAGTCGTTACTAGCAATGGTGTTCCCGGCCTAACGGATGCACATGACGTACTCGACGCTGGTGAAGTCAGGGATATTGCTGGCCAAGGCTTTGTTCGCCTCATGAAGCACTTGCGTATTTGTTTTCTCCAAGATTCTGTACTACTCAAGATGGCGTTCCCAGATCCTCTATGGAAGCATCAACTGTTTGATACTTCCGACTACAAGGAATTTGCGTCCGAAGCGTTAGAACGGCTCAAAATACCACAGCAAGAGGCTTTAGTAACAAGCATCGAAGGGGCTATGCCAATCATGAGTAGCATCGTTGAGACCGGCTTCAAAACTATGGACTGTCGCCAAACAGCCCTCGAAGAAGGCGTCCGTTAGGTTCGCGGAGACGTGAGGAAGATGGTGGACTGCGAAAACCTTATTTTTGACGCCAACGAAAAAGGGCCAGTGCAGCAGCCTTGCTCACTTCCGACTAAACCCGATCATGGCAAGTACTCGCTGTCAAGATCAGTGGTGCTGATTGTGGACGTGTGGCTGGAATACAGTGTTGGCTTGAATGGTGGTCCGTCCGTTCGGGCCCTCGAACAGAGCTATGGCGCCAAATGGAGGGCCAGTGACGCCGAGCGGAAATTTTTTCTCGCCGCAATGTTTTCTATGATGCTATTCAGTATCTTGCGACGAGTCAAGGTCTTCAAGCGACAGCTGCAGAGAGACTCGAGTCCATCCGACGAAGCCGAAAGCAAACGATCGACTCGTTTATGCGTGACATCAAGCTGAAGGGATGTAGCGCAGTGTACAACGTTGACGCCACACAATCCCCTAACAGTCTCAATCGGATTAATCTATGCGGTGTGCAGCTGACGTACGGCGCGTTTCGTACGCACTGCGTCCAGCGGCATTTGGGGGGCGATTTCTCGAAATGGGACGCCAAGCTCTACGAAAGCCATGCGGTTTCAACAGAGTTGACCCCTCGCGCATGAGTGGAGAGCGGCATCATGGCTGCCGCCGCCAGCGCAGTGGCAGCGACAGCCGCCGGCACCACGCCTGCTCCACCAGCTATTGGCGAGCAGCTCGCAGACCTCCAAAGGCGGCTGACAGCCGTTGAGAAGGCCGGCGAAGCGATTCTTGCGATGGTGACCGAGATACGTGAGCATCTACCGCCACATGAAGCTGACTCAACTGCCACCCAACCCCAGCGGAGCCAACAGCGAGCAGTGAAGTCTTGCCAAAAGCGCCACCTGCCGCGCCCACGCCCGAGCCAGCCAGTTCACCGCAACCGCAACCGCAACCGCAACCTCCTGCGCCGAAGCCTGGGTTGAAGGCGGCAGCGCCCAAAAAGCCTGGGTCGCAGACCCGCAAGCGTCGCCGTGCAGCGTAGGCCTAATCCAATATAACGCTCTTTAACTCTGGTACGAGGATTACCAACGGCTAATAGTGTCAAAACTGATGACGAGATCTTAGATTACCCTATTCCCTAAGACACGGGTAATCAGTGAGTCACAACTTCGTCCAACATTCACCGTGACCGCGATTGTGACTCATACAACAAAACGCTTGATACAACCCCTGTGTCACAAAATTCTCTCGCGCTTCGGATAGAGATCCCTAGTTGTACTCAAGAAGAGCCTAGAAATAACAACTGGGTAGATAACTCGAATAGCTCCCCACATTCACTGAGTGGTTCGAGCAACTATTCCATGCACAGATAACAGCCAGTAATAAGTTTTCAGCCGTATTCTTCCGCACGAATATCATTACCATGGATTCTTGGATATTCCACAACTGTGTGGTCCACACGATGCCCGCAACGTTTCACCAGGCTGTCACCGACTGACGCGCGCAAGCCAAGCACGAATTCGCCAGTGTCATTTGCGACCCGCATGCGTACACGTAAAAGCCCCCCCTCCCCCTCCGCCAAATGACGAAGAAGCTGAAGAAGATCTCTTTGAAGCCGCCCGAAGTCCAGCGCGCCGATGACTTCGTTCCTCGCGACAAACGGCGAACGAAGGAGCTCTCAAAGCTCCTGCGTCACACGACTCAGAAGGGAACACGAACGGTGCTGCTACGCTTGGGCATGTACCGTTTTGATTCGATACTTGAGTTTCTGTAGGCATGGGAAGTGTATGTTAGTGCCAATTTGCGGCGCCGCCGATCACTCTGCGTTCACCTACATCTACACCAACGGCTGTGCACAACAGTTGCGGAGCACAGACACGAGGTATTCCGCTGCGACAAGATACACAGGATGAAGGGCAACCACGAGAGCTGTGCACGTCGGTGCTTCGATGAAATAATAGGAATGGTTTCCACCCACGCAACGAATGATGTATTGTACTCACCCTCAACATTGGTACGGGGACTTTGACATGCCCGCTCTCCGAATTGAGCGAATTTTACAGATCCAAGACCATCAGTGAAAAGCGCGTTATTGTGAGGTAAAGTTTCTACCTCAAAAAGGTGAACAGTCGGGCATCGAGATCCAGCCAAAAATGAGACCTCGTGAAAACTCGTCAAAACTGCTTGCAAACAGATGGCAAAAAGTGCGAACCTCAGACAGATGGTGGGAAAGGCGCGCCACACATGAAAAATATAAAGAATGTTTCCTCACTGTAATATGCAATATATGAAGCGAGGGGGTAATCTTCGAAACCTGATTCTGTACCCTACTCCGCCTCTCTGTACACTTTCTCTTGGCGCTGCACGTACCTGTAGAAGTCAACAAAATTCTTGGACTTGGAGGCCGCCAAGCGCATCCCGATCTTGCGGGCAAGATCCTCCATGCTCGTGGCCGGTTTTGCGCGATCTAGTTCTTGAGCGTGGTCCAAGCCAGTTCGATCGGCTGCAGTTCGGGGTGGCGGGGGGGGGGGATGTTGATGACTTCGTGTACTAACAGGCGAGCAATCGAGACGACAGCGTAAAGCGGGGGCTGGCGCTGGGTCTCGGCTAGAGCAAGGAGCTCGGCCTTCGTGTAGCGAGGCTCATAGTAGATCTCGTTCTCCTCAAGCCAAACTTGGATGCCGTCCTTCTTCCACGACTTGGTCGGGTGTGATTGAAGGCTGCGCTTGTGATAGCCCGCACTGTCCATGTGAATGCGACATGGCCCGTAGTCGAGCAGGAGGGCCTCAGCATAGATCAAAGAGCCACTTTTCGAATAGAATTTGCCGTAGTAGTCTTCTTTAAGGCTGTTCTTGGAAGGCCTGTAGCGTATGGAGTCGTTGACCCCCTCACCCTTTCGGCGTCCATTCTTCGTGTACACAATCATTGCAGCAAGGATGTGGGAGTTGCTGTAAATTACGTGCCATCAAAATCTCAGTGAAAACTTTTATCGTAGTTTACCATGGCACAACCCTCGTCCTCGTGGCTTATCTGGGGAGACATGGTGGGGAAATCGGTGTTTCTCAGCCAATACTCGGACATAATGCGCGACACCTTGGACACGCCAACCCCCAGACACTCCTTAAAACGCTGCCGCACGCAAGGTTTGAGCGGATCACGCCCTACGGCATTCTCGGATTAAAAATAGATGTAGGTTGCCACGATGCGGGCACGCTTTTCTTCGGTAAAGATCCTCATGCCGCGAATAGAGAAATGAAGGGACCTCTGGCGCAGGAAAACTATGTGCCACAAATTGAGACGGTATTATAGAGCCGTTTCACTCCCATACAGGTTGTCTTGAAAAAAAGTTGTGATAAAATAAAACATGTGCTGTACCAATGTTTGGACCGAGTATAATATTGGAACTCCTGCTTTAAATTTGCTTTTCATGGACATTCACTCGTGTAACAATTTTGCGAGCACTACCCCACTTTAGATCCTGTGTCAACACCCCGGTTGAGACTTTCGTGACTCTCTGTCACAGAGAGTCACCCCAGGCACAGCATGTTTGGCCGAAAGAAACAGTTGCAAACACATGTGTCTGTTGGGGTTAGGTCTGCGTTGAAAAAGTGGTTGAGAAAAAGTGTTTTGAGAGCCAAAAATTACAAACCTACCCCATTCTCCAAAGAAATCAGAACTAGCTCAAATTCTGTGAAAGTCCTCAATCAAATTGGAATCCTTCACAGCACCCATGGAGGTGGCCACCGAGCGATTGTGCGGGCTACCTCCATAGCCTCGCGATACAGAGCGCACTCCAACAAGTGGTAGCGGACGCTCGCAAAAGCTGTCCAAAGAACAGGGCCAAAAACTACGAGAACAAACTACTCATGGATATCTTGGTGCGAGAAGCAGTCGTTTGCTGACGGGGCCTTCGTCAACGACGGGAAGCTTTTGTATTTTTGGGTGATGTTGTTGTTCCACGAGGATCTAGAAGAGTCGTAGACGGCCAGACGCAACCACTATCGACGGACGGGCTCGAGGGCTGCGTCAAGCCGTTGATTGACTTGTTTAGCACACAACAGTCGCTTGGGCACAACCGCGAGCCGCATCCCCGTGGTAACGCGCTGAAAGCGTACTTAAGGGCAGAGAAACGGCAACGCTCGAAGCGTAAGCGCATCGAATATCACGATCGTGGCGAAGGCACAGTTCAGGACACGTATACCCAGGACGAACTAAAGCGAGTCGCTCTCACTTTTTGGCGCTCAATACAGGACGTGCACTTCGTGATCGGCTTGATATGCTCCTAGGCCACACATTACTTGCAAGAAGAGAGAGCACCAGGAAGCTACAGCTTTCCGATCTCTTCATGGAGCTAAAGAATGAAGGCGCTACTGACTGCTACGCGGCGATGGCCATTCTTGACCAGGGAAAATCAACCAATTCGGCCACATCGAGTACGACGGCTGCATTCGTGCTTGAGACGTCGAAGTTTGTCCCGTTGGCGCCTTTGCACTATACCTCTTCTGGCGATTTCAAATTGCCCACGAACCCTTCCCCGATATGAGTAGTCGTGATAGGTGGTACGACTGCCACCTAATCAATGGAAAAGACAGCTTCAAAGATATCTGCTATGGTGTTCAAGTGAATCCCTTGAAGAAGGTGATGCGTTCCTTCCAGTATATTTAGCAAAAAGGTGCGCTGTTTCATGCATTCACATTCTTTCACCCACCCGTGGTTAACATCATTTCACATTTTTCACTGATTAACACTTTTCATTGATTCACGCGTTTTGACAGGTCACTCACATTCGTCGGACCAGTTCATGTGTGGTTGCAGAGGCTCAGTCAATTCCGCCCGCCCTTGACTACCGCCTTTCCCGTCAGCTTCGGCCTGTCGAGGACGTATGGCAAGAGTATTCTGCTGGCTTATCAGGCTGTCCTGCTGTGAGGTTATTGGGCGAGACCTTCGGTGCAAAGTTGCGGCAAGGCGAATCGGAACGCCAATACTACTCTCGTCGGAAAGTTTTCTACGACAGTATCAAGTTCTTGTCAGTACGAGATTCTGTGCCCGAGGCGACAGTCGCCCAGCTTCTAGAAAAGATTCGCCGCGAGCGAGGGTTGACGCTAGACAGACTGCTGAAGGAGCTGAAAGTCCGCCAGCCAAGCGCTGTGTTTGATGAACGAGATTACTGACGAAGCCACACTTTCTCAGGTTCATGATATGACAATATATGCCAATATATAACGCTTCAAGCCTTGACAGTAAATAACACTTCAAGGTTTATCTAGTTATAACACTTCTATGAAATCACAGATATTAACGCATGTTGTTCCTAACATGCGTATTTGGCTGGTTCTACTCTTTCAGGAGACGGTGGAAGCGAATGGAAGGATGAAGGCGAGTACGGGTGACGCGCGCAAGAAGGAGCACGCGGAGGCTCCACGCTCCGAGAAGATACACCGCTAAGCCAGAGCTGAACCGCTTCAAGCCGTGCGGCAAGAACCTAAAGTATTACGCTTTCCGCACTCACCTCAAGGTCCAGCACCTGGATCTGGAGGGGATCCCCCACGACAAGTCGATGATTCGACAGTACAGCAAGGTCGTCGATGACTCTTCTACCCTGGAGGAGGTCGTGCAACGTCTCACTGCGATTGAGGCCGGGCTGTGTGCGATCGCTGGCCACTTGAATATCTTAGACGTGGGCGGCGGTGCGGACAGCACGACCTCAAGCGCGGGTGCTGCCAAGGGAGCAAGCGAGGGCGCGGAGGGGAAGGCCCAGGCGAGGGACGACGTCGACTTCGGCACAGACTCAAGCGAAGGCGACGTCGTTCGTCTCCACCCCACCAGAATAAGCCCACTCTACCGACGAAGAATCCGCGCCCCCACCCGCTCCGAAGAAGTCCATGAAGACTGCGAAGACAACGATGCGCAAGACAGCAAACGCGCCCACCGAAGACCCGCCTCTCACTCGCCGCGCGAATTGCATGTGCGCCAATAAATAGGCTTTTCTCTAACCAGAGAATCACACTGTTTCCCTTTGCCACTTTACAACACGATTTATCACTCTTCGTTGCCCTGAAATCTGTGATCACGTCGTCACATAAACCTATCCCTATCTGATGATATGTCTTTTGTATCTTGTGACTGGGTCCAAAAAAATATAGACACAACCTCTGTGTCATCTTCGACTCTGATATTACTGATATCGATGTATTTAGGATAATTGCTGCAATGGTCGAAGTTCAAGGGGACATCAAGTTAATTTGCGATTTTGTCAGCCGTGAGGCGAACCATACTTACTCAAGCCAACAGCTCCACAACTGGATTCAGTACCACCTTGGAGGTGGGGGTTCACGTACGATTTTCACTGCACTTGTTGACGTTTTTGCCGCCTTCGGGTACAATATTCCCATGGTTGAGGCCATCCAAGGTGTTGTGATCAGCGTCGTACTACAGAGCAGGATTCAGCAGCTAGCGTTTCGGTTGGTGCAATAAAGATGGTCCTTCTTTACAACGGAGGTATGGGGCGTCGAGGGATAGGACGGGGGGGCAGAACATAAAGCTTCTCAACCAGGAGTTGATCGGAAGAAACGCATTCGTTACGTGACCGTCGACATCGCGTTCGAAGTCGATAGTCCTACCTCTCCGCTTTGAAATCCGCGCGACTACTGAAGCGCGCGCCCGGGAAGAATGTGTCGAGGAGGAGAAGGCCGTTCTCAGTCTCCTCGCCTGACCCCATGGGCTCTTTTGGAATGAACTGAGTGGACGGCTACAGATGCTGTGGTCGAGGATAGTGTTGACGTAAGGTAGCTCCAGTGACAGGTCGCATGAGTGAATGTTGCTGGAATTGATGAATGTCGCTTCAGTAAATGTTACTCGAATGAAGGTTGCTTTAGTGTAACACTGCTCTATAGTGGCAACCGTGTCACTAGATTGGAATGACATCAAACGACGACGTCATTGGTTGACGTACACTCTCCATACCTTCTGCACCGCTTAGACCTCAAACGAGCACTCTCCAACCCAACCCAACATGGCGACCACGCTGATGGTGGCGTCCGTCGTGGGCATCGCGCATTATCTGGACGAGCTCTCGGCACGTCTCCCTCTCCAGGAGGAGGTGGAAGACGAGGACGAGGATGCGATGACGCTGACGACGGCGGTGGCGACGACAACGATCAAGCTCAAGTAGAGGCTTCCCATGGTGTCGTCGAAGCGAAATGACGCGGACGAAGCGCCGGTCACGCCCCGTTCTCGCCGAAAGCAGCCGCGCACGGAGAAGACGCCAACCGCGCAAGTCTCGCGCAAGACTCGCAAGACGTAGGGTACGCTATGGTTAGACGGTACAAGTCGGTGGTTACGCTTTGGCTTTTGGGTACAGGTAGTTTGCAGGTTACGCTAGGAGTACATGGTACTTTTGGCAGTGTACAGTCTTGGGTACGTTTTGTTCACTGGTTATTCAACACTGAGCACATTCGAAAGACATCGGGTTAGGGTAATCGGAAGGGTGTACGGACGACCCCGTTTCGGGATTATTTTGAAATAACGGCCGTATTTTGGAAATTCCCTTTTAAAAAGCACTCGGCAACAAGCGAAGAATCGACATTTGTCTTCAAACATTTTTTGTGCTGCAACTTCAACTCTCCAGCGCAAGAAAAAGTTTTTGACCGACTATGTGTCGAAAACCTCTGTGAGTGTGAACGCCGATTCGTTTATGCAATCACTTTGGGGGAACTGAGCGCCTACACGTCAAAGCTGGTGCTCGGGCAATACAATAGGTGTATGTCCAACTCGGGTGTGTCACAGAACCACTGCTACCGCATCCTACCGCAAGAACCAACTGGCTCGATGCTGTCTGTCCAGGTGAGCTATTAACCATACGACATACGTTGATGTATCTATGTAGCGTGGACATGTACATGGAGCTTGTTCATGGGGAGCTTGCTATGTTGTCATATGATGCACGTAGCAAGATCATTTCTAGGGAGAGAAGAATTTTCAATCGACGTCTTGGCGTCGAGGTGAAGACTCAATGATGCGGCGGCTTTGGTTGTACCACTGCAAGAGGCTCTGGGTGAGCTATCGACACTTCGTTGTGGAAGCATCGCTGGGACACAGCGGGCCAACATCGACGTGGATGTGCCAGATAAGGAAAAGGTGATTGAAGATCTCGCTTTCCATTGCGAAGACGATGGGTCTGTCGGTGATGCGGAAGGGGTGGTTGCAGCTGTTCCTGGAGTCTTGGGCGAGTTACCCAAAACGTTGAAACAACCTTCGTCAATCCGCTATCGCAACCTACGGCCAGGAAGAGTCCAGCAAGTCTATAGTTTTGAGTGATATCCAGAAGCGCAACCGTTTCCTGAGCCACATCGAACCCTTCGAGAATTTCGCAATGGCTCAGGGAACGCTCTCCTATTTGGAGCTGGAGAACGACGCCATCCAGACTGTCAATGCATTGAGAGGAGTGGAAGCTTTGACCTCCATCCAAGCAAATGACGAACGAGGACTACGTGGTCGTCGGACTCACGCCAGTATTGCAGACTTTGTTGGTCATCCCACCTCTCAACATTAACCGAAGGACACCAGGGTGATTCTTCGCCAAATTACGATTATGG
>JAADVR010001007.1:0-11091 GCA_023335855.1 Pythium scleroteichum
CTTTTACAAAACGATGAAAGCTTTCAACGACAAAAACAGCAACAAGAAGTGGTACGAGTTTTAGTGGCTCGTGAATGTTGGATGAATTGGATAGATGCCTACACCACACCTTCCACAAAATGAGCACTTACGCTGTCGTCAAGTTATCTTACGGAGAGTTCTCGGGATCGAAGAATGGAAAATGAGTTTTCCGATATTTAGAATGGAGGTCACGACGGCAGGAGCGCTCCACTCTCGCACTTTCGAGACCCACCTCACCACTCCCTAGGCGGACTCCTAGAGTCCCAACAGCAGGAGCAGCGTTGGGCGTCCAAGGGATCCTAGATCCGCGGACCAAACCCCAAAGAATATCTTCGAATCTCAGCAACGCTGCCAGGAGTGTCGGGGCCACTGGCTACCTAATGGCGGTAGCGGTTGGCTTCTCGCCAGATCTCTTCGCTCGCGAGTGGGTACGAGTACTTGCCGTAGATCGTCGTGTCTTCGCAGCTGATTCGGAACTGGCCGATGAGATACGGCTCTTGATTTCTTCTCGAATCACAGAGTGGCGTGTCGTACGCATAGAGGCCCCAGACCATGAACTTGGGGCCCTGGCCAGCCAGCCACGCGTCGGGCAGCGACGAAACGTTCGTGTGGTCGATCCGAATCTGAGCGATCGTGTCCTTCCGAGCCACCGAGACCGGAAGCGCCTGCAGCGGGTTGCTGTTCAGGTAGAGTGCGATCAATGGCTCGTCTTGCAACTGCAAGTCTGGGATTCTCTCAATGCTGTTGTGGGAGAGCGAGAGGAATACAATGCTGCGGAACCGGCCGATCGTCTCGGGCACTTCGCTGAGATAAGGCGAGCCCTCCAGCACAAGGTACAAGACTCCCGTCCAGCGCTCGTGGAGATTGGTCGGCAGCGTCGTCAGGTTGGTCTCAACAAACTTGACGTCGTGCAGCGTCGATGGAAAGTCCGGATCCAGCAATCCGTCGGGTATCGCGCTCATGTTGGTGCGGAGGACGAAGAGGTACCGGAACGTGGAGCTCGTCAACGCTGTCAGCGCAGCGGACGCTGGCCAGTTGTCGAGGGATGAGTTGTAGAGCTTGAGCACCGTGAGATCCGACAGCGAGCGGATTGCAGGCGGCACTGGGCAGTGCGAGAGGATCAGCGCGTGGATTTGAGAGACGTCGAAGGCTGCAAACGCGGCTGAGATCTCGTGCTCGAGCCCGAGGATCGCTCGCTGCGAGCAGCTGATCTCCACGACCGTGCATGCGTACATCTTCTTAAGCCACGGGCGCATCTCCACGAGACAGCCTTGCGCATTCGTTGAGGACGCGAGCCACGACGCGTGGCCGTGGAGCACGAGCACGAGCACGCCACACGCGAGGAGAGCGACGTGGAGCACACGAGAGAGCCAGCTCGCTCGGTGGGTCGTCTCCGCCAAGGCCGTGCCGCCGGCCACGCGTTGTTGGATGAAGGAGTGTAACGACGGGAGTCTATAGGCCAAGAAGAATCCTGGTGCTGCCTTGGAGGCCAGGTCGAGCCACGAGGTCACAAAGACTTGGCTGAGCTCTGCCGTCGTGACCGTGGCTCACGTGTCGGTGGTGTACAAGTCCGGCGAGAACGCACCTAGCTCTGGTATGAAGTCGCGCACGTATGGATAGAGAATCACTGACGGAAACACGATGCTGTAGATCACGTCCAGTAGCAAATCGCCTGCGAGTCGCACGACGCGCCTCGAGGAGAGAGAGCAATTCCTCATGCCCAAGTAGATCAGTGGCGTAAACCAGGAGTTGAGCACGATCATGCAGGCCAGCAGGCGGTTGAGCCACAGCGTCGCGGCGCGCGAGCTCATTTTCTGGGCCTGGAAGATCTGGAGACTGACTTCGATCAGCAGTCGCAGCTGCGTCGCCTCGGGTGTGTGGCTGAAGAGGATTCTCGCACAAGACGCTGCTCGTCCGGCTTCGACGAGTTTGACTCCGGAGAAGATTCGCCGGCTGGCGCAGTTGAACTGAATGCGAAGGATGTTGGGGACAGCGAGGGCGTGGCATACGATAGAGGCGTACAGAACGATCCGAGTAGGCTGGAGCAGTTGGACGACCGATGGACCGAGCTGGTTCGCGTCAGTGCGGACGCGCATGGAGCCTCCCACGTATAGCAGCACAGAGGCGAGCGCGACCATCCACGTGATGGCGAGCGCGTGCACGAGCAAGATCACTAGAGTCGAGAGGAGACGGATGGTGCGACTGTATCGGTAGGGAGAGCGAGGGATCGCCGAGCTATCGAGTTGCAGCTTTCCCGATGCGGACGGCACGACCGCCATGGAGACGAGCGGCATCGTGCGATGTTGTGAGTCGCGCCACGTCTTGAGGGGGTGGGAGCAACTCGACTTTCTCCAGTGAACCTTCCTGTCCGCAAATAGAAGCCTGCTGACGGTGGAATCACCTGGCTTCCTGCTTTTAGACGGTCTCGTCATTGGATAATAGGACGCCGGCTGTTCCACTGTTTGACCCACGCTTCGGTTGAAGCACGGCCATGCACCAACTCCAGACGTGGCTGCCTCACTTGAATCGCCCACGAGAGACTCCGCTCGGTCGTCCGTGCCAGGGCTTCTCCAGCCAGCACAAGATGCGCAGCACCTCCGAAAGTTCCCGCGGCTCGTGAGATGAATGGCAAGCAAACTCCACAGTGCTTTCCCGTCGGCGGGCTGCAAGAGCTCAATGCTCCATTCAAGATGGAGCCATTACTCGCTAAGTTCACCCCAAGGTAGCCATTCCCTCTTAAGTCAACGTCGTGAAGGCTCCGCTATTTTCAGCTTGCGAGTGGAATGTCAGTGCGTGCATGCGAGCCGCACAAGCGCGAGAAGCATGGCTCGCGACGCAGCAAATGGCGACGCGAGCGACCACGAGCAGGACGGCGAGACGAGCGTCGACGACGACGAGATCGCACCGTTAACGCTCGAGATCCCATCGGCGGCTCCTCCCAGCCTCGTCATACCGAGCCCGGCGAACCAACGCCACAGGAAACGCAGCGAGGCGCAACAGCCGCGCCGCAGCAGTCAGCTCGGATCGTCGTCATCGTCGTCCAGCTCCGGGAGTTCGAGCAGCTCCGGGTCATTCCCCACGCCGTTCAAGTGCTGCGGCGACTTCTGCGACTTTGTCATCCAGCAGCCGCTCACGAATGCGTCGACCACCTCGAACGCAAGCGCCGTACGGCCGCTCGTCGCTCGCTTCAGCGCCAGTTGTGGCGTCGAGGCCTCGACGGCGCTGCGCTTGCTCTTCTCCGACGACGAGCGACAGATCGTGGGCGACCAGAACCTGCAGCAGCTGCTCGAGTCCATGAAAGTCGCGCGCTTCGATGACCCGCACGCCCACGGTCGCTCGCTCAAATCTGCTGCGACGAGTCTCTCGGCGTTCAGCGGCTCGTCCTCCGACTCACTCGACAACGATCTTCGCATCATCACGTACAAGTCTGTCGCGCTCGCGAAATCCAACAAGCAGCACCTCACGTCAGCGCTGGCGGCCTCTCAGCTGTCCACGGCGGACGCGCCGACGTCTCCTACCAAGGCGAGCCAACAGAAAGCCCGCCGAAAGTCGAGTCTCATGGAGCCGACGCTCGCGCACTCGATCCGCGAAGGCTACCGCGCCCGCATCTACGGCGAGATGGAGGGCGTCGCCAACCTTTACCGCCAGGTGCGCGTCTGCCGCAACTGCTACGCGATCTACACGCTCTTAGACCGCGCGCGCGAGCTCGCAATGGCGCAGCCGGGTCTGCAGGGGTCCGTCGACAAGCAGGTCGCGAGCAAACGCGGCTCTGTCAAGGCCAAGTGGGACGGCATGGTCCACGACGAGGTCGTCCGCAAGGAAAAGCTGTACCTGCGCACGAAAGGCTCGAAGTCCTCAGCGCTGCAGTCGTCGGCGTCGGCGCCGTCGCTGACTTTGCCCGCTGCAGCCAACGGCTCAGCCACGGTGCTTCCTGTGATCTTATCGCCAAAGGGAAGCGGCCGCAAAGACGACAGCGCAGACACGCGGAAGTCATCGCTGTCCTCGACGAGCGTCGCGACGCTGCCGGTGGTCAACGCCCACCTGACCACGAGCAACAAGGAGATCGTCAACGCTGCTCCAGTCAAGACCAAGGACAGCGTCGTGTCCATGGACAAGTACCTCCGCGGCGAGAGCAAGCAAATCGAGGAGCGCGTGCTGCGAGAGGGAGAGCTCTTCCGCAACGAGCCTGGCAACGCGTCACGGCGAGCGACCCCAGCGAGCCGACGAGGACGACGCGTGGACAAACCAGTCGCGAGTGTACTCTTGCTGGACGCGGATCTCTCGGTACTGCAGTCCATCCACGACGTTCTCGCATCCTCCTCGTCGCTACCGTTCACCGTCGAAAGCGAGAGCCTCACGGACCCGAACGAGGCCATCAAGGCCGTCAAAGAGAACGGCTTCGACCTGATCCTCGTCGAGCGCGAGCTCAAAAGCGGAAGCATGAGCGGACTCGAGTTCACTCGGCTCGTGAGGCAGCACGAGGTCCAGCGCAGCCTCTCGCCGTCGCCCTCCAAGCCGCCACCGCAACGCACGCCCATCATCTGTCTCAGCGACAAGACCTCGACAACGGACCTGCAGCTGTACAAAGAGACCGGCATGGACGGCTGCATCGGCAAGCCAATCAACCGCGACTCGCTCGTCCAGACCGTTCAAGCCGCACTCACCAAAGCCCTGGCGTCGGTGGCTGCGACCTCCGCCGTCTCTGCGGCCACCGACGCGCTCGCCAGAGCCAAGCTCGAGCACCACGAGCGACGCAAGCGACGGCGACGCAAGCTCGAAGCATCCGCGGTGCTCCCGTTCCCTGGCCTGGCCGAGACCGACGTGCGCGACTACTCTCACGGCACCTTCCAAATGGACTCGGAGACGTCCTTCCCGTTCTGCGTCCTCGGCGACAAGACGTTGGCCGAGGTGCCGAGCCGCGAGAAGAACACGTTCTTCAACCTCGTGGTCATCCACGACCTCTTCGACACGTGGAAGCGGCTCCAGATCCTGCTCAATCCGATCGTGACACGCTACCACGGCGCCGTCCAGATCCTCGTGTGGAACTACCCGGGCCAGGCCTACACGACCTGGCGCGCCGGCACGACGCTCAACAACGCCTACCACTGCGAGTGCTTCCAGGCGCTGCTGCGGTACGTGGGCCCCCACGGACGAGGCTTCCTGCGCGACGCCCCGTACTATCTGCTCGGGCTGGGCAACGGTGGCAACATCGCGACGCTCTTCGCCTCACTCTCGCCGCCAGTCGACGTCAACACGCGCGCGCTCGTGCTCGTCAACTCGTTCACGTTCGTGGACGCGCAGCTCGCGCAGTTTCTCCACGACTGCCTCAAAGTGTTCGCGTGCACACCCGAGTCGCGACCCGACCTGCCCGTCTACTTCCACACGCGCGTCTTGTTCTCGGCCGCGTACCTAGCTCGCGTGACGACGCCACTGGCGCTCAATTTGTACACGGCCGTGATGAACCCGATCTCACTGGACGGCCGCAAGGCCCTTTGTCACGGCGCGCTGCACCACAAAGACCTGCGCGGCGGCAAGCTCACGCTCACAGTGCCGTTCGTGAGCGTCTGCGCCGCGCAGAACGCGCTGGTGGACGTGGCGTCGCAGACGCAGATGCTCGTGGACGCCACGGGCGTGGTGCTCGTCGACTCGATCGGCGAAGTGCTCAAGGCTGCAGCGGCGAGAAACAACGGCAGCAAGAAGCTCAGCAGCGTCCTCTGGCTCGCGAGTGGCCATGAAGTACTGCAAGAGTGCAAGCAGGAAATGCTCGTGCTGCTCGAGCAGCTCGTCACGGGCTTCCACGAACTAAACGACGCGCCGCACCAGAGCGAGCTCGCGAGCCACATGAGCTTGTCTCCTCCGAAGAAGCCGCAAGCGAGGCAGCACGAACCAGCAAAACCGTCGAGAGACGAAGACGACGCCAAGCCCAAGAAGCAACAGCCGCAGCCGACGAGGGCCTACGAAGACACGTTCGTCGACCGCGTGCTGTCGACCGTGAACAAGGTCATCCCATCGCCCGCGTCGACCGACTCGCCTGGGAATGGAGTCCTCAGCAACCAGCTCACGTCGCCCGAGAAAGCGAAATGGCTCGCGTTCCAGGCCGAGTCAACGTCCGCCGCTGGACAGGCCCACGGCCACGCCGTGCGCACCCAGCTGAGCGAGGCCTCGCGCAAGCCGCCTCAGAAGAAGCCGCCAAAGAAGAGCACAGTGCCTTCCATGGCGACCTGGGACCCGACCACGCCGGCCTTCGAGCGCCTGAGCTCCAACCTCATCTACAAGATCGGTGACGGCTCCAAGATCTACCCGGACGCCAAAGACATGCCCGAGGTCAAGGAGTACATGGCGTGGCGCGTGCAGCGCAACCAGAAGCGGCTCGCGCGCATGGAGCGCCACGTGCGCGTGATCCAGCGAGCCTTCCGCGCCTTCTTCGCGCGCACCATGGCCTGGCGACTGCGGCGCGAGCGCTGCGCCGTCCACCTCCAGCGTCTCTGGCGCGCCAAGCTCGCGCGCAAAAAGTACCACGGCATGAAGCGTGAGGACTGGGCCGTGCGTCTCGTGCAGCGCCACTGGCGGGGCAAGATGGGTCGCAACAACTTCAAGCAGCGCATGCAGCAGTACCTCGCTGCCATGGAGATCCAGCGCGTGGCGAGAGGCTCGCTCGCGCGCTGGTTCGTGGCACGCGTGCGCGAGCGGATGAAGCGTAGCGCGACCAACATCCAGCGGCTCGCGCGCCAGTTCTTGGCCAAGCGGCGCATGTTCCGTCTCCGCCGCAGGCGCGTGGCGGCCATCACCGTGCAGCGCTGCTTTCGCGGCCACTTGGGCCGCCGGCGGTTCCGCCAGGAGAAGGACAAGTTCCTCTTCTCCAAGACGCAGACGCAAGGCATCACGTTCGGCAAGCAGATGCTCCTGGAGTACAAGCTCTTCGGCACCAAGCTGCAGAGCGAGGTGGCCCTGCTGGCGTCGACCAAGGCGCAGGTCGAGAAAGACGCCGAGACGGTCGTGAACGAGATTTGCGAGTTCGAGGAAGGCGTGCGCGTGCTTGAGACGGAGATGCACACGCTGTCGCAGCTCGAGACCGAGGGCTTGTCCAAGCAAATGGACGAGCAGGCCAAGTGGCAACTGCGCGAGCAGAAGATACGGCTCGACCGGGAGTTCACGCAGATGCTGTCGCAGATCGCGGCGCGCAAGGAGAGGCTGAGCGTCATGGAGGAAAAGCTGCAGGTGCTTGACAAAGAGCGGCTCGCCAAAGAACAAGAGCTCAAGGGCCTCGAACGCAAGCTCGTGATCCTGCTCGAGGAGCAGCAGCAGGAGCTCGACAAGATCAAGCACAAGCAGAGCACGCGCAGCCAGCTGCTGCTCGACATCCTCCCTCCGTCACAGGCCAGTCCTGCTGGCAGTCCGTGGACGGGCTCGGCCGCGTCGACTTCGATCGGTCGATCGTCGCCATCCAAGAGCGCTGTGCAGACCGCAGCGCAAAACTCGACAAGCGCGTTCTCCGCGCAGCAGCGGGAAGAGGCCAACTCGCTCATGGAGTCGACCGAGACCATGATGAAGTTCGGCTTCATGTCCATGTCCATGACCTACTTCAGCAGCATGAACATGGTGCGGGCCATGCGCAAGATCGGCGCGCACCACTTGACGCTCGACAGCGCGGCCGTCATCTCCAACAAAAAATGGCCCGAGAACTCGCTCGCGAACGGTCCTGGCACGCCGGGCTTCTCGGGATCGGCGGCGTCGCCCTTGGGCTTCCAGCCGGCGGTACCACCAGGCAGCTTCCCAGGCCAGCAGCCACTGCAAATCGCTGCGTGGAGCGTCGCGGACATTGGTCGATGGCTCGACACGCTCGCACTGGGGCAGTATAAACGCGCGTTCCAGGATGCGGCGGTCGACGGCTCGTTGCTGCTGCATCTCAACGACGAAGACCTCAAGAACACGCTGGGCATGGAGCACCGACTCCACCGCAAGAAGGTGCTCACATCGGTCGAGCAGCTGCGCGAGGCCGAGCGGATCAAGATGAAGAGGCTCTACGGAGCCAATAATCCGGACGAAATGCCGTCGGGGTCCACGGGCCCGCCGTTGTCTCCTTCACGGTCAGTGGAGCCGTCGCAGATGGCCTCCGCTTCGTCTGCAGTGCCTTCTCCGGCTCGATCGGTCGTCGCAGCCTCGTCCAGTATGGCTCAAGCCGACGAGACGAGCGGTGCGAGCGCTGTCAGTTCGAAAATGCTCGTCTCGTTCCCTGATTTCTGCACGCTCGTCCGCCACGGCAAGCTCAAGCAGATCAAAGAGGCGCTCGCCCACCTTCCAGACCGCAAGTTCGATCCTCTCACAGTGTCCAAGGCGAACGCGCCGGGCCTTGGGACGGTCTACGACGACGTGCTGGAGAAGAGCGTGTTCCACGTCAACAAGGGCGACGAGAACGGCAACTCGCCGCTTCTGCTGGCAGCGCAGAACAACAACCTCAAGGTCGTGCAGTACCTCATCAGCAAGGGCGCGAATCCGAACCATCAGAACGTGAGTCTTGCTAGATCTGTACTGACCACCGCGTGGACTGGACTAATGGTGGATACTGGCTTGACAGAAACACGGCCAGACAGCGGGCCATTACGCCATGGCGTACAGCTTCTTCGACCTTGGCGCGTGGCTGCTGGACCCAGAGAAAGGCGGTGGCCGCGACGACATTCTCAACGAGAACGGACTCACGGCCTACGATGGCCTCTGAGCTTCCACCACTCTCGTCCGCCGGCCAAGCAGTACAGAGCCACCAGGTCTGGAAGGACAAGTATTTTAGACCAGTCAGCCGAGCGCTTGCAAGGGAAAGAGCCGCACACGCACCTAGCCCAAGTGTCTCGTGGTGGCGAGCGAGAGCGGCCGCGAAGACGTTGTTGACGGCGTGGAGCAGGACGCACTCAAGCAGCGAACCCTTGCGATTGTACCGGAGCGACAGGACCGCTCCGACGACCACCGCCCACAGCACTTGCACCAGCAGATCCGTGGCCGTCGCGGAAGCATCCACGCCAAGCCGCCTCGCGTTGGCGAGATGCACGGCCGCGAAGCCGACGCCAGACACGACGGCGCTGAACAAGGCGCGGCTCTTGAGTCGATGCAGCGCGAGGTGCAAGACGAGACCGCGGAAGAACAGTTCTTCCTCTGCCGGCGCGAGCAGGAGAGAGCGAAGCGACGTCGCGATGCCTTGAGAGCGGACGTTGCGGACGAGAGCGTCGGCGCCAGGAGAGGAGAAGAAGAGAGCGGCCGAATGCAACGCAAGGCTCAGTGCCACGGCCGATAGAGGCGTCCAGAAGAGGCCGAGGCTGTCGACAGCGTGAATGAATATGAGCATGTGCGGCCATGAGAATTAAACGATCGACTTGTTACCGTCGGAGGAAGAGCCATCGGCCGTGCTGCTGGAAGATCGTGGCCGCGAAGATCGTGATGCCGCCACCGAAGACGACTGTGTAGACGCACTCGGCCAGCGCAGCGCCAAGCAGCGCCCGGCAGATCGTTCGTGCGATCGTAGCGCACCAGACGCTGAGCAGACCAGCCGCAAACGCCATCACAGTCTCCACCGCGAGCAACACAAGCCGCACAGCAGCAGGAAGGTCATCGGGGCCGATCGGACCGTCGTTCTCTGCTTGTACGGGGACCTCAGATGCACGAGACGGGTCTTTCGCTAGAACACCATCGTGGGAACGTGAGGCGGCACTCGGCTGCGCCGAGAAGAGCCCCAGGACGCCACTGTGCGGCGCGCCGATCCACCTCCAGGTATGGAGCTTGGTCCGTGCCATGGCTGTGAAATTTCGATATTACTGTACTGGACCCACTCCTGTATATAACCGGATCCATATATAACGAGGCCCGACTGACACAAACGTAACCTATCAAGTGTTACCTAGAGTGGTCGCATCAGAGACTCAGATGCGAGCATGACTACAATGGCTGGCGGAAGCGAGAATGGCGAGAAGCCGTCGCGCGCCGAGCGCAGGCGTCGCTTCCAGGAGTCACAAACGCCAATACCGAGCGGCCAACCAGACGCGCAAGATCCCAAGGCCCAAGGCGCGCCAAAAAGGCTCAAGAAAAGCTCTTTTCTGCCGCTAGCGGAAGGCGATCCGACGCGGCCCCGCCGGTGTATCATCGAGTACGATGGCACGGCGTTCAACGGCTTCCAGGCGCAAGAGCAGCGCGGAACGATGCGAACAGTGCAAGAAACGATCGAAGACGCCGTTGCTCGTACGACTGGCGAGACAGTTCGCGTCAAAGGCTGCTCGCGCACAGATAAAGGTGTACACGCGAGAGGACAAGTCGTGGTCTTCGCGAGCCGATGCGGCGCCGACGACCGCGCGTTCCGTGACGCGCTCAACACGCGGCTACCCGACGACGTCGTGTGTCGCTCGCTTTGCACACTCCCGGTGGACAACGAGGCGTCATTCGATCCGCGCGCAAACTCGGTCGGCAAGATCTACGAGTACGTGATCGTGAGCGGCTCGCTGCGGCCTGTGCTCGACCGCCACCACGTCTGGTACATGAAGAAGTCGCTGGACGTGGACAAGATGCGAGAAGCCACCGCCCACCTCACTGCACCGCCGGCAGCCAAAGACTTCTCGGCCTTCACGCCTCCCAAGAGCAGCCAGCTCAACGCAGATCATGGGAAAGGAAACGTTTGCACGCTGGTTGCAGTGGATCTATCGACGGAGTACACCGATGGCGAAGACGACGGCGACGACGACACAGTCCGTATCCGGATACGCTTCCACGGGGATCGGTTCCTGTATAAGATGGTGCGGAACCTCGTGGGCACTCTCGTGGATGTCGGGCTCGGACGCCTTACCCCGGACGACGTTCGCGCGCTGTTTGAGACAAGAGACCGCTCAAAAGCAGGCCAAGGCGCTCCGCCGCAGGGGCTAACGCTGCTGCGCGTTCTCTACGCCAAGGATAACGTGACGACAGCGTAAGTGCTCATTTTGTGGAAGGTGTGGTGTAGGCATCTATCCAATTCATCCAACATTCACGAGCCACTAAAACTCGTACCACTTCTTGTTGCTGTTTTTGTCGTTGAAAGCTTTCATCGTTTTGTAAAAG
>JAADVR010001008.1:0-11090 GCA_023335855.1 Pythium scleroteichum
GCGATAGTGGCGAAGTTGTCGCAGAATGAGGGCGCTGTCGCCAACGACCTCGAGGGAGTTGAGCCGAAGCGCGGCCGCCCGTTGTAGTCCGGTCAGCAGACCACGATATTCGGCTTGGTTGTTGGTGGTGTGTTTGGAGGCAAGGCTCATCGCGCGCTCCAGATGACTACCGCAGAACCATTCTCTGGTACAACTTGCACGATAACAGCGCCAGACCCTCGGTTTCGAGCACAATCTGCTGCCACACCGCTTGCAGCATCGGGAAAGGATCCACAGCAGGGTCATCGTTTTTGGAGGAACCCTGGTGAAGCGAAGCCAGTTCCCACGCTTTGGGTGGCGTGCGCGGAAGTTCTAAGCCGAAGATAGCGTGAAGCAGCTGGCGCCTAGTGGTGGGTGTGCGGTCTCTCCACAGACCGAGCCTTGACCACCAGGTTTGAACTTGATCCCATAGGAACTGGGCTGCCGGACAGCCCCAGATGACATGAAAGGTCGAGCCACCCTCTGTGCCGGCGTCCGGGCAGTGCGGACAGCCCCGCCGCTGCCTGATCCGGTCCCAGCCAGGGACCCGCTGACCTTTGACTTTGTGGTAGGCGAGGCGTTGTCTGCTTGAGCTGTGTTCGAGCCGATGAACGTCTATCCAATCCACGTTGTCTAGCGCGGCGGCGGAGTCTGGAGACGTCGCCTGTACCTGAGCACTACGCGCCTCGATTTCACGTTCGGCTCGAGCTCGTCGCGGTGCCGAGACCAGGAGCCGGAGCCGCTGTCGGGTCAGTCGCGTCGCTGAGCCCCAGAGCGGCAACACAGGCGAGAGAGCTGGGTGCGGCGAGAACTGGAGACGCGGCCGCTTACTTGAGCGGCGAGCGAGGCGCTCATCATGCCGCAAGGTTGTGATCTGACCAAGATCTTCGGTGCCCACATCCATGGAGTCCCGCAGGAGATAGAGACTGCCCGCTCGCCGTTCGAGGCACCAGAGGTCGGTCGTGTCAGTGCGTTCCCGTAGATACATCTCTGGATTCTGCGGAAGGAGGAGCTCTGGGTAGCAGCAGACGATGGTGTCGCAGAGAGTCCTGAAGTCGCGCGCGACGGGGTACGGGAAGACTTCTCCGCGTAGACGAAAGCGCAGGGTCCGGTGATTGATCCACTGCATCTCGATCAAGTCCTTTACCGTCGCCGTGCCAACCGAGAGGCCCTTGACGTCCGATGGACGAAGAGGCCGCCCAGTCGTGGAGCAGCAGGTCGCATCCAAAAATTGGCGAGTGGAGCACGCTTGTCACGTTGAGGCGCCCCGCCCGTTCGCGTTGCATGCTGCGGACCGCTTTGAGCTGCGGGAAGATGGCCGAGAAGTCGCGTTGATACCAGCCATCTGACCAAGAGACTTGGGTCGGAGGCGCTCTGCCCGCTCCTGCGAGTAGCGGGGTGATGAGTTGCTTCTCTGCGTCGGAACAGGGTTCACTGACCGCTGCCCTGAGCACGGAGTAGCCTGTCGCCGCGAGCGTCGCCGCGAGCCTTGGAGGAGGCGCCGGTCCTCGGGTTGGCGCAAGGGAGATTGACTCCGTGCCGCGGTGGTCGCTGGAGCCTGTGAGCACTGCTCCGACAGTCGCCGCCACGCCGTCGGATGCACTGGTCCATCGCTGGGTCGTTGTGGCAGCTAGCAGTAGGCGTTCGTCGCGCAAGCAAGGGATCTAGAGCCCTCCGTCCTGACGTGGTGCTCTCGCCACGTCTTTGCTGGCCCAGGCTCTGCCGCGCTTGGAGTCTTCAGCGAGCAGTCCGTGCCACGCGTACGTGTCCAGGAAGCGCTGGAGCCGATCGATCTGGCGGGCTGTGGGCCAGCAATGCCTGGAGACGAAGAGCACCTTGGGAAGTATGATCGCTTGGCAAATTTGAACCCGTTGCAGGAGGTCTGTGGTTTTGACCGCCGCTAGATGCAGTCGCACACGCAGTTGCTGCAGAGTAATGTCCCATACAGCGTCCGACTCCGGGCAGGTAGCAACCTGACCACCCAGATATCGCGTGAGTGTCCGCGGAGGCGCAACGGGGAAGACTGAGGCCCGTTGGGCCGTCTCGAAGCCTGTCTCCGCGAGGCATTAGCTGACGCTCTTGTCGACGTTGACCTTGAGCCCCGAGACGGCCGCAAAGTTGTCAAGGAAGCACTTGAGCGGCGCCGCGTCTGCTGGTGAGCGGTCGTGTCGTCCGCAAAGCCCACGATACGCACCGAAGTGGAATTACTCAGGGCGAGGCCCGAGAGTGTCGACGCGTTCTCGACGTATTCGTACAGCGCGTCGACCGCGAGAATGTAGAGCGTCGGCGCAAACGGGCAGCCCTGGCGGATGCCCGTGGTGACTTCCATTTCCGCTGTCATCTGCCCGTCCGCGATATACGCTGCCGTCGTGCCAAGGTGCATCGAGTGGACCGCTTGAATGAGCTTCGCTGAGAACCCGTGCCGCGCGAGAGCCAGCTGCAAAAACTGGCGTTCGAGCGAGTCGTATGCTTCCGCGAAGTCAAGGAAGACCCCCATCGCAGATGCTGGAATATCGCCTGCCAGAGTGCGCAGTTGGATCGCGTTCCAGACGTCAATCGCGTCGTGGACTTGCCGTCCGTGCACAAATCCATACTGGGTGTTGGCCACCAACCTGGGCACGTGTCTACTTACTCTGTTGAGCAACACTCGCGCATAAATCTTGTAGTCGGTGTTGTGTAAGGCAATGAGCCGGAAGTCCAACCCGGACAGTGGATTGGACTTCTTCGGGATACAGTATATCGACGCCGCCTTGAAGCTCTCTGGGATGATCCCCGTCGCATACCACGCCGTGAAGAGCGGTGCGAAGATCTCCGAGAGCAGCTCCTCGTTGTCCCTATACCAGTCGTTTGGCAGCCCGTCTGGGCCACTGGCCTTGCCACGCGGGCAAGCTCGTATTGCCGCGGCCACTTCAGCCGGTGTGAACTCCTCGTCGAGGCCTTGAAGCTCAGGGTCGGGGGGGTTTCCGTGGCAGCGCCGCAAAGAACACCTGTTGTAGCAGGGGGGTCACAGGGCGCACTCTGCACGATCGGTCGCCACGCTTCCGCAATGTGGTCAGGGGGCGCGACGTGTGAGGTCTGCTGGGCTGGAAGCCGCACGGGCTGCCGTCGAGCAAATTTTGTCGAGATCCGGTTGAACAGCGACTTGGCGGATTCGTCGCTACGCCCCGCATGTTCAGCCTGTCTTCTTAACCCCTGCCGCTTCGTGTCGGAGGCTTGCAACGCAATGAGCTTGTTCCGGATGGATTTGTATCTCTTCGCTGGATCGAGCGCCAGCATGGCAAACTGTCGTGTGACCTCGCCCAAAGTCGCGTCCTCGGGGAGCTTCGTGGCCGCCCGCGCCAATTTTGGATCTTTAAGCGCGCGCGCGAGCCGTTTGACGTGATCTCGGTGCCTGCGGGTGGCCGCAGCCAGCCGTTCCCGCCTGATGCCGAGGCTGTCTCGCCTCACGTCCATCTTCAAGACATCCCAGCCTCGCGCCGATGCTTCTGCAGGTAGCGTCTTCAGGCGCAGGCCCCGCTCCGTGAGGAGGGAGTGTCCATGCGTCTTGACGGCGTCTGCCGCGCAGCGGGGGAGCGGGTCACGTAGTCCTTGCGTGCGACTACCCGAGCTGGGTGGAGGCACGTGTTTAGGCCCGAGGGAGATCGTGGCTGAGTCGTGATCTGTACGTTGCCGCGGCGCGTCGACCGCTACGTTTTGCACACGAGAGTACTGGTCTGCCGATACGTACCACCGGTCAAGTCGCGCAGTAGCGATTGAGCCATCGTGCACCGCATACGTGTACGAGTGATACTCCGCGTGGAATTCTCTGATCGTCTCCGGCGTGGTCGCATTCAGCATATCCGCAGTTACCGAGTCCACTACGTTCCACTTGTGGATCAGATCCGCCAAGCGAGGTGAGTATGCGAGGTATGGGAAGTGCGACTTCGGTCCAGTTCTCCGTCCAGAGAGCAGTGAGAAACGTCGATGGTCGCCAGCATCTGAAAGAGGTCTTCACGGGCGCGCCGTTCGTTAGGTCCATACACGTTGACGATGGTGACGACCTCATCGTCGAGAAGTCCTGTGATCGCGACGAAGTGGGCCGACCAGTGTTGCTACTGCCATGGAGAGATCTGCCGCAGCGCGCTGGTGGGCGTTACGAGGATGGCTACGCCACCATCCGCGGACGGCGTGGGCGGCCAGAAGGAGATGGCTTCCTAAAACTTGGCTGGATCGTAACCCCACGACCGCGTCCAGAGATCCTGAAAGACCGCTGCCCATTTCACCGTTGTTTGCGTTTCTTGAAGAAGGACGACGTCGAGCTGTGCACCAGCATGCCGTCGTCGAAGAGCATTAAACCAGTTGTCCGCGTGCCGTCCGTTCTTGGCTAGCCCTTGGACATTCTGGGTGATGAGTTGAACTTGAGGTCTCGCCGGCGGTTGCCGAGCGCCGGCACCGCGTACCGGGCCCGGCCGTCGAGTCTCATGTCCGTGGTGCTGCGGTCCCAACCGCGGGGTGGATGTTGGAGCCGCAGCTGTGAGAGCGTCGACGCTCGTCTCACAATGGCCTCCTGTGCAGCTGACACGGTCTGCACAGAGGCTCCTCTCAGTGGACTCATATCTGCTCCACGTGCGCCCGCTCAAGAGCGGACTCACGTGTCAGAATAAGAGAGTCGATGGATTGCACGAGCTGAGCGATAGGAGTCCAGTCGTGCAGGATCAAAGCGTGAAGCGCTTCAATCACCGCTGCTGGTTGGTGACGGAGCCACGTGACAGAGCTGAGGGCGTCGAAGGAGTCGGAGCTGAGAACGAAGACCAACGCAGTGAGGCGGGCCCACGCTCGCCCTGCAGCTTCTGCATTTTCTGCTTTCACAAAGAGCGGCGTCGCTCTGAGACCCGCCAGATCCAAAAGCTCGCGTCCCAGCCGGATGAGCAGCTCTTCCGGGAGAAGACACATTGCCACTTCAATACGGCAGTGCGCGCAAGAGATCCACCAGCGAGTGGATCGACCGGTTCCAGTAGCCACAGCCAGCCTCCACTGTGTCTGCCTAGGACCGGACGTCGCTCCCCTCCTGCTGTGCGTTCCAATCTCTGTACGCGACCAGGTTGAGAGTTTCGACTTGGGCCCATAGATTGGGCAGACTGCTTCGCCTGCGGCCTCGCGGGTCCAGATGCCGACAGAGCTGGTACAGTAGGTGCGGCTCCACTGTCTCTGGCGAGCGCGACAGGTCGTCCTCGGGTGAGAGTGACCGCGACGGCTGGTATTCGGACGTGGAGTCGGAGCTGAGCACGATCAGTGCATCGGCCTGCTTGGGAATGCCGGTGGGTGCCATGGGTGGTGCGTACCAGCCCAGGGAGGTCAGGGGATCATCAAGCCGACCACGCATGTCGGTCCCGGCGGAATCGTTGGTTGACCAGTCCGTGTAGAGATTCTCGGCCAGCCGGATCGAATCAAAATGGCCGGCACCGGAAGGCAACGCCACATGCAGGAGAATCGTCGGGATGACACGGTACCTGAGGAGAGTACGCAGGATTCCGTAAGCCTCTACAGGTACTCGACAATGCGTTCTGGCCCGTGAGGTTGTGGGCGATCGAGCCGGATGACTCGGACCGAGGCCGTTTTATCGGTGGCTTCGGTGATGACGAAGACTGGTTCTCGAACAAACCAGACCAGCGCGAACAGTCTTCGTCTCCACCCCACTGGTTGGACTTCAGCTTGCGGATGCTAGCCGCTCGAATCCCTTCGATGAACACGCGAATGGCCTTGACAGCCGCCGCCGTGTCCTTCGGAGGTCCAAGTCCGTAGTAACGCCGATTGAGGTCCGCCGCAAAATTCGTGCCGTCAGCGACCATGGAGTCTAAGTACTCGAGGTACAAGTCACACATGCTACGCTTAAAAAAGTTACCTTCTGCACACCGTCATGCGCGAGCCCGCCATGCGTCTAGTGCAGCAGCCGTGTACCGCGAAGTACAGGCATCCACCGTTGCCAGGAATGTGAATCCTATGGGCACTGAGCGCTGTTAGCCAGGCAGCTACGGCGTGCGGCGACCGCAGTTCCTCAAGCAGCGCGTCGAGCTCCGGCGTTGAAAAGACAGCGATCCAGTGCTCGGAGGGAGGAGGTCGACGAGGACCCGCCTCTCGTCCAAGTTGCTGGCGTGCTTCCTCGCTGGACTGCGGGGCGTAGAACGCAAGCAACTGGAGCTGTAGGACCTGTCGTCGCTCCTGCTGCTGTGGTGCTTCCGTTTCGTCAGCCGCGCCCGTATCATCCTCGCCGTGCGCCTCACCGGCGTCTACTCCACTAGTGCGCTGCCATTTGGTCATGTGCCTGGCTTCATCACTGCCCGTCGGCGACGGTGGCGCGGTCCGTTTGCCTGGCCGCGATGGTGGGGCCAAGGCAGGGACGATTTCAAAGTTGGGAGGCTGTTCTTGGTCAGAACCGGTTGGCGTTGCCTGAGGCTCGTCTTCAAAGTCCGCCTCTGACCGTGCCCCTGTTGGTGACGCGGACCCCATAGGGGCGTCCATCACGTTCTCCTCATTCGCTTGGTTCCCGCCGGGAGAAGTCGTCTTTCCTTGGAAGTTCCGATGCGTCACCTCGGTGTCGCCAGCGACGGCGGTGCCGGAGGTGACTTCAGCCGTGACCCGAGCCGTGCTGTTCTCTTCGACCCGTTGAGCAAGTTGGGCCAGGGCAGCCGCGTCGGCTTCTACTGGCTCTGCCTTTGCTTAGTTTTTGAAGAGCTCGAATCTCTTTGATGACGAGATTATGTGCAGCTCGAGACTTTTCGCGTTGGCGGCGAGCAAGGTCCTGCTTAGCCTGCTTCTTGGCTTCCCGTTGGGCTCGTGCCTCAGTTGCTGCGGCCTTGGCTGCAGCTTCCGCGACCTCCTTCGCCTTGCGTTCTACCTTGGCTAGCCGGTCAGCCTCTTCCTTGCGAAGCCGCTCGTCCACGTACGGAGCCGCGACGCGGCGCAGTTTCTGAAGCTGCTGGACGTAGTTCTTGACCGAGGATACGTCGTGTAGCTTTGGAAGGCCGGAGCCGGTGTTCACCGTAAGAACCTTGCTGTGGCGGGCGATGGAATCGGCCGCGTGCACGTTCTTGCAGTCCTTGGTGTTGTGCCTCACACTGAGACACTTGGAGCATGGTACGCGTCCAGACGCTCGAGGATGATGCATGTCAATGTGCAGTTCCGTTCCATTGAAATGCACAACGAGCCGTCGGGTGAGTTCCAGCGCGACTGGGCATGTGATCATGTCGAACGTAATCTTCCAGCGTGGGCCGTAGAACTCCGACACCCCTGTGGACTGGATCAGTTCTACGGTTAGCACCGGCGCCTGAAGGCCGCAACGTTTGGTGACCTCGCAGGTAAACGTGATAGAGAATCGCGCGCGCTCCCTCATCGAATCCGACGCCGGTGATGTCCGAGGTCAGTGCGTCGGTCGCCTGCAAGATGACTTTGTCACGGTTGAACTTGAGGATTTGGCCGGTCCAGAAGTCTCGGACCTCCCGCTGAGCAAAGCGAAAGACCGCGATCTGGGACTTCGGCTCGCAGAGAATGGTGTGCACGTCCTGGAAGAGCTTCTGCACAATCTCTCGAGCTTGTTGATCGTCGCCACACGACACGAGCAGCGTGTGTAGGAGATGATACTTCGCGTTCGTCTCGGAGAAGGTGACTCCTGGCGGGAGAATCAAGTACAACCTCCATCCGAGATGATCACGGTGAAATTCCAGCAAAATATCTCTCTCAGAGCCTGTGTGGGTTTCCAAGATGAAGTTCGGGAGCTCCGGGACGTCAATGTGACGGCCGAGTGTTTTCACCTCCTGCTTAGTCATGGCTCGCTGTTCACCATCGCGTCTCAGGTTGGCAGGTTTTATGATGCACTCCAAGTCCTCCAAATGAGCCGGAGCAGGCGAAGTCGCCTGGCGGCCAACAGCTGGGGAACTGGGTGGGTCTTGGGATGTCCCTGCGAGGATCATGCGAAGCCGCGCCGTTCCACTCTTGGACCAGATCGTGGGTGATCGTGATGTCGTGATCGCGGAGTCGGCCGGCTGGGACTTGAGAGACGCGCGCCCGGTCTGCGAGGAACCGCCGCGAGGATTTGCAGTGGCCTGGGCCTTGGGTTTGCGCTTGCTTGCTGAAGATGGCTTCGTCGTTGCGGTTGGCGTCGCCGGCTTCGCGTTGCCTGCCGCGACTTGTAGGGCGCTAGTGAAGGTCGTCGTACGTGGCTGCGTAGGCTTGTTGCGGTCCATCTCTGCGTCACCGGCGTCATCGAATGCTTTCGAAGTCGACTGCGGCGAGAGGTCGTTGGCTACGGCGTTGACGGACTCGGTTGTCGACGTCGGGGTCGCAGCTGGGGAATCCAACCCGCGCTTGGAGCCTGGGTGGGCGTAGGCGCGGTGGAGGTGCTTGGCGGTGACGCTGCGTCGGTGCCGATAGGCGCGGTGGAGGTGCTTGGCGTTCGCGCTGTCGCGCGCCGTTCTGGCGGAGTCACCGGAGCCGGGGGGAGCGAGAGCAACGTCAGGCGGAGGGCCTGGATCCACGTCGGGGGAGGTAGGAGACCCCATCGCGGGCGGGAGCGTCTCCGCACTCGTGAGCCCAAGAACTTCCGGTGGGCTCAGGGGCGAGGACTTAGCTGGGCGCAGGTGTCGAGAAGGGGCACTTGCGTAGCGGCTGTCAAATTCGGAAGTGTCGCTGGCCATCTTCCAGGACGGCAACGCCACTATCCCCGAGTACGGACTGTCCGTCTCCATGGACCCACGGACGGTGTACGCCGTACGCATCGTTTCTCGGCGAGGACGAGTTCCCGGACGCCTGCTACCAGTTCAATGGCAACAAGGGAAGGCCTCGAGTGGGTCCTTTCGTGGGAGCGACCAGGAAAGACCTGGAGATGCGCGGTGTCTACAAGGACGCGTACTGGTTCTCCTTCCCGAACTCGTGTCCGCTGCAACCGTGGACGGCGAAGACTCACGCATGCCGCGCGCAGACAGCGAGAGGGCTTTGCCCGCCAGGGAAGCGACCGGATGGCGTCGCGTGCACGTACACACACAGCATCCTTGGCTTTCTACCCCTTGATGACCTCGTCGGCATTACCAGTATGGTCAACGAAGCGACCGGCGTACGCCAACTTCAGCGAGTTCTGTGGTGCCGGGAAGTCGAGTTCGCTGCCTACGACCGCTTCGGCTACGTGTTCAAAGCGATTCCGTTCTGGCAGTTTCCACTCGATCCACAGGCCAACCATCGCCGCGTCCAGCAGATGATCGATTCGTACCAGAAGCTCGCGAGTCCTGAGGGCAGTTCCTCGCAGATCTACTTCCGCTTGCGCGAGAAGATGCAGCGGTTACCAACGGTCGACGAGTTGACCGACCAGAACCCGCCTTGCTACGAGACTGTCCGGGCTTGTGGGCAGGCCGCCGAGTTCGGATGCAAACGCGAGACCTACGCGCAGATCTGTCGCCTGTGCGTCGCAGAGGAGAAAGGCTGCGTGAAGGCGCTGGCGACATTTGCATTCCCGTCGCTCACACGACCAGAGACGGCACCTCTGCCTGATCGAAGTGAAGACGACGACGACTCGTCGACCACGCCACGGCCCTCAGCGGCTAGTGCGACTGCTGCACTACTGAACACCATAACGGTAGCCCTCTCTTGGCTTGCTTTCTACTGGAAGTGACATACTGCTGGTGACAGTACGAACATTTTCAACCCTCGCCAAACCTGGCTCGGAGAATTCCAGTTAGATAAACCATACTGAAAATGCTGCTCAACATCACTGAAACTTCGCGTGGTGTGCGAGGCAATCACAAATAGCAGAGAGCCACAACAATGCCCTGGAAATCTACTACTAGAAGTGAAGTCTATTTAGCTGTAACGGGTGTGCTGGAATAGCTCTGGAAACCTACAAGGCTATCCTAGGGTGGTGCCTCCATGAAGGCGCCGAGCCGCTTTGGAAATCGTCTGCAACGTCAACTCTGCTCTTCCCATTGCTTAGATTGTTCCTTTGCCAATCACGATGGAGTCTTTGGTCTTGCGCAGAATACGCATCACCTCTACAGGGTCCTTCGATCCTCCAGCAAACTTTTGAACCTCCGGCTGCGTCACTCGCATGAATGGATTCGTCTCGAGTTCGTCGCTGACCGTTGACGGGATCGTTGGCAATTGCTCCGCATGCCGCTGGAGAGCCCACTTGAGCTTCTTTTGAACGCAGCGTTCTCGGGCTCGACGTGCGCGGCGAAGCGTAGGTTGCTCACGGTGTACTCATGTCCACAAAAGATGGCTGTCTCGTGCGGGAGCCGGGCAATGACCTCGTTCAAAGCGAAGTGCATCTCCTGGGGCGTGCCAACAAAAAAGCACCCACAGCCACCAATGAAAAGCGTGTCTCCCGTGAATAAAGCCTTCTCACAGAGGTACAGCACGTGGCCACGCGTGTGGCAGGGCGTGTGGAAGACGTGCACACTCAGACTGCCCACGACGAGCTCATCCTCGTGGCCGACCTCCTGGGTCACTGCCTGAACATTGTCGTCACGCCCGCCAATGACGAGGATCTGGCGATTCTTCTCCAAAGAGATCAGTTTAACGAGGGCCATATTGCCACCAGCATGGTCCATGTGCGAGTGCGTCGTGAGAACCACCTCGATCTTGACGCCGCGCCGCTTAGCCTCGGCGTAGACCTTGTTGGCGTCGGCTGCCGCCACGCCTACAGCAACGCAAACACCTTCTGTTAGAACCGGTACAAAGGAAGAAGATGAAGTTGGACGTACGCTGAGCTGTGTCGATAACAAGGTACGCGTAGTTGTCGGAGAGGACAGGAATGTGCACAACCTTCATGATGATCGACTTACTGGTTCGACAAAAGAACGAGAAATGTTGGCCACTGGAACCACGAACAAGCATGGTGCCCACCACTGTCTTGAACCTTCATTCCTGCCACAAGCAGCAACCGACCAGTCGAAAGCTACAGTGCTGCACAAGATGGTGTTTACCACGCAATATTATGCAACTAATCCAGTCCTGGACGTGCTCAGTGGATGTCTCACCACGGCAGTGCACAAGAGCTACAGCCCAAGACTTGGAAGCCCCGGAAATACAATTTTTGAGTTCCATATGAA
>JAADVR010001009.1:0-11069 GCA_023335855.1 Pythium scleroteichum
GGCGTTTTCAACGAGGTGGAAGATGGCCCGTTCCCACTTGAAGATCGATAGGACATTAAGTGCACACTTGATGAAGAGACTGGAGGTTGTGGTGAACTGGAGATAATGGAAGGCGATGCGGAAGAGTGACACTTGGGTAGGGTCTGCAAAAAGTCGAGCGGTGCGGTCAAATGAACCTGGGTTTAGTGTTGCTACACGGGTTGCAAATTCATCCCGGTCGAAATGGAATGAGTAGTAGGCATAGATGAGTACCTCCATCGGCGCAAAGACTGCGAAGAACAGATCAAAGCTGGATAATATGCGAGCACATTTAGTTTACATCAAAACTCGCAATGAAACTGCACTGTACACACCTGTAGAAGACTCGCACGATCACAAGATGCGGGTCCGGACGCTCACGCTTATACCGATAGCTCGAAATAATCCAGTTGACAAAAAGCAAACAGGAGTAAATGAAAATCACTGCGACGGGAAAACCGTTGTGAAGGTAAGTGAACAGAGTCGTTGTCTGAAATACGAGTTTCGGGAGATCGAGCATCGGGTTCTGCAAAATCAGTCGGCGGATAAGAAAGGAAATCGTAGCCCAACGACAAATCACAATCTTACATAATAGTGCCGGAGCTGCCCGTTAGGGGACGTTGTTTCGTGTACAACGCGCTGCCATAGCGTGCGAGGTGGAGCTTCCTGAACTTGAAAGTTTGCTTTGCGAGCGATGTTGACATCGGCAGGACGAACTTGAGGCGCTGAGATGATCAATTCTTGTTGCCCTCCTACTGGTTCTGGTTGGTCAGTCGGCAAAGGACATGACGAGCGAGAATCCAGCGGTAATGAAGGGTTGAGAACATTGTGGGCGACGTTTTTACCATCCCATACGCTGCGCAATAGCTTGTCTGGGAAAAACATCAGCACAACGAGGACGAGGTATCCAGCTGCAAACAGCGTCAGCAAGATGATGGCCGGGATCGCGATGTGATCATCAGGCTTTTCAAGAAGCCAAAACTCGCCACGGTCGAGGTCCTGCGTGTTCATGAGCCAATTTGCCACGGGCGTTGGAATGTGTTGGACCACCGCCAGCGCGATGGTCCATCCAGCCGACAAGAAGAATACCACCACCATGGGGAGTCCCATCCATCCATAGAGATGAAGAAATCCCGCTCGAGAGCGAGGATTTATTGAATCGCTGAGCACTTCAACTTGGGGAGGCAACGTCGATTCATCAATATTCTTCTCGACCGGGAGATCTGTGGAGACCACAGCAGCGAGAACATCGTCAACAGTCACACTTGGCCTCGTCTCGCTTGGTGTCCGTGCGTCGCACTCTGGGACGCCAGCGGCCATCTTTGCCGTCGTAGTATCCTTGCGTGCTTGCTCAATCTGAAAGAGTGTGCTTCGTGTTGTGCGAGTCGTGCGCTGTGTTGCGGTCAATAATAGACGCTAGAATGTAAACGACCACTCACTTTAGGGGTGCTTTGGCGAGTTCGAGCAATTCGGCTGTTTTGCGGGGAGTTGAGAGAAATACGCGGAAACGATCGGCAACGGAGAATTTGTCTGTGCTAAAAGCGACAGTTGCATGTCCCATCTGGATCCACTTGCTACCAACAATATTGGGAGCGTACCACATACTGAAAATAGGCCTCTGCCAAGCTGGTTGTCGTTGTGGGGGAGTATTCGTTCATTTTTTCACAACAGAGATTTCTTGACACGCTATGTTGCTGAAGACAAAACTGCTCTGTCCCAATCGTCCATTCCGCCGTCATGCACAGCAGATGGGTGGCACACATGGCGGCAGAACACCGTGCAATATCATCACAGAAACTCTTACCAATATTAAGTCCAAATATCAAATCACTGACGGCACGCTAGATCCTTCCCAGTTAAACGATGCGCTGGACCACTTGGTCTTCAAAATACTCTCAAGTGGGTGACCAGCGTGGCCCCCGTCACCCATCGACGTCGACAGCTCGATAGGAATTGTTTCTCCAATAAACTCGCGCGTACCTTCTACTTTCACGATGGCCTTTCTCAGTTCTGGATACGCAACCTCTGAACTCGCGCGATCACGTTTCGAGAGGCCATTATAGTAGTAAAGTTCGAATTCTTGTCGCTCGTTTGCGTGGGAGCCGGTGGCCCGACTTGAACTGCTTGGTGTTGGTGATCTGGCAAGTGTACTGACTGGTGCTCCATCTTCTGCGTCGAACTGGGCTTGCAAATCTCGCGCAATCTCCTCGTCTGTCTTTGGTCTTGGGTTTCCACTGCCTTGGCCTCCGTCGTCGTTTCGATATGAGCCACTCAACGTGAGTTCCACATCGTTGGTGTGAACCAAAACAGAAACCAGTCGCCAATACTCGTCCCACAAAATAATCCCGGCGCCGCTCACTTCGAGGCGGCTGCACAGTTGGGCCATGTAGAAGTCACTTCCGAGGATCTCGCTCGACACACCAAGCTGACGTAGTGATTCGGGCAGGTTGCCAATCTCCATAAAGCCAGCCTCCATCGGATCGAAGGCCTTGAATACGCGCTGCATGCGCTGGAAGAGCATCGCCGACGCCGAGGCCTCGCATAACTCGAGACCCAACCCGAAGCAGACACTGAAGTGCGACGAACTGCCGATGACCCATACGGGGAACTGCGGCGACTTGTAGTAATTGCCCACTTGGCAATACCGCAGCGCCTCGAGCTGCGTGAGGTACCCGAGTCTTGGTCGCTGCTGCACACCGCGCAGCATGAGCCCCGTGTCGCCCATCGGCACCTGGCCGTCGAAGACGTTCGAGGTCGCCGCACCCGTGAGCAAAAGATTGAGCAGCTCTTGTCCGCAGTGGCCGAACTGGCCGGTGAGCGCGCTGTCGGCGTCGTCTACTTCCTCTTTGATAGCCTCGATGGTCTTGGTGCGTAGGACACTGAACACGAAGAGCACGACGCCCAACGGCGACCGCCAGCCCGCGAGTCGGTCGCGGCACGCCGCCAGCAGCGCCGGGTCGTTTGCTGACGCCACGTTCGCCACAGTCGTCTCGTCAAGTGAGAGCTCGGCCACGTCGGTGCCGTCAGCGAGAGCTTCTCGCCCGGTCACTAGCCGCACCGTCCTCGAGGCCCCACTGCACTGGACCAGCAGCGACGCCAGCGCGCGCGCGAGCCACTCGTGCTGCTCCGCCTCATCCACTCGCTTGGCCAGCAACTCGCTCGGGGCCGCTGTCGCGCGCTCGGGGAAGAGTGCGAGCCGCAGCAGCTCGGCCTGCACGGCCGCGAGCACGCCGCACGGGCCGCCGTGGCCCTGCACGAGCCCGAGCGCGAACGCCGCGTGAGGCGGCTGGAAGACGAAGCCCTGCTGCAGCCAGCGCGCGACGTCCTGTGGAGGCGCGTGCGGCGCCCACAGCAGCCGTCGCAGCGCGAGCACGTCGTCCGACGTCAGCGTCGTCGTGCTCATGCCGTCGGATTTCCCTCTTGAACCTGCAGCATACTAACGCTTCTAAGATGTCTCTGGAGACTGCATGCAAGCAACCTATTCATTTTAACGTTGCTAAAATGGGTAATCGGAGACTACAGTATACCGAGGTGACCATTCCAGGTATCTAACCGTACCATATATAAATGCGTTAGATACGATTTCGAAGACCATTCGACGAAATCACAAGATGCGGCGACGCTGCGGCGACGCCTCTGACTGCGCCTGGAGGAGGCAACGCGCGTGGACGAGGCGTGATCTCATGTGTTTGCACTGTTGGAAGCCGCTTATCGCCACCGCCTGTGCCTTCTAGGGCCTCGAGCTGCTGTCGGAAGGCGGCGGCGGTGGAAGATCTAACTCGCGACCATGCGGCTCTGGTTGCACGCGTTCGGCGACCGGCGCTTGGGTCTCGGCGCGGAGCTGCAGTACGATCAAAGGAGCGTCCTGTTCGTATGGAGCGGCGGCCTGCGACGACTGGCACTGCATGCCTGTGGGGCGGTCGATCGATGATGGGCCGAGACACATTGAGGTGTCGCATGATCACAAGTATCTTCCAGTTCGCTGCCCAATGGAACGTTTGGTTCAACCACGGCATAGCCTAGTGACTCGATCCTGCTATTAATGCGTCGTTGTTTGTTGTGTCGAAGAGCCTCGGTGGAATAGTGTTCTCGTGGTATTAATAGGATCGCACGAATCCTGACCAAATTCTTGGTGGTCAAATGTAGCTATGTGAAGATCGAGAGGACAGCAAAAGGTGTAGTTCAAGGAGAGCCTCAAGACAAGCCTTAATACTGCCCAGGGTAGCGAAGTGTATCTGAGGAGAGCTCGGAATATTTATTTGTCGTGGCGCTGGGCCGTCGTGTGCCCGGATAGATCGCGATGAAGAACTGACTTTGGCCCAAACCCAAAGGCTTTGGGTGAAATGAGCTATATACATACCGAACCGAAGTTCGAAGGTTGCTGCGTTCGCTGGAGTTGACTGGATCCACACACACGATTGCTCGGCGGTGAAACCTCTCTGGTTGCTATTTTCACCGTCAAAGCGATCATCTCAGATCCAGCGCAACCAGACTGAAAGTTGACAGCATGGCCGCACTACCAACTGTTGGTAACAAATCACCCGATGTGCAGAGACCATCTAGAGCAAATCCCGCTGATGGCCCGACGCTACGACGAGGTTTTCTCCATTTTTATGGATGGCAAGGAGTGCTTTTAGTCGTGATATTTATTATTTCAAGTCTGTGGACAGCTTACCTGGCGATCATCCAACTCGCCCCAACGCAAGTCGCGAACTATCTAATGGGGACGGGTGGCCTAGATATCGGTGACTTTTGGGTCCTCTAAGCTGATGTAGTCCTCGCTGTACCCGCGACAACAGCTCTGATTTGTTGCGCCTTCGGATACGGCACTCTCGTGGTAGAGATATTTCGACTGAGCCACAAACCTCGGGCCCACCAACATCGGGCAACCCTATCGATGAAGATCCGCCCACAACCAGTCATTGAAGGCGTGGGTCGAGTTCTCGATCCGCATCAGCAGTCACCCGAACGAAGGAGCAGCAAATCGTGGCTACGGAGTCGCGTAGACAGAGTTGCTCGTTCACTCGACGTGAGTTGGTCACTTGTGCTGTCGATCCAGCATCCTCTTGTAACTTTGCCAAAACTTCTCCTGCAATCGATTACGCTGATGAAATACCTGCGAGGAGGCTTCCCAACTTCCACAATCTACATTTATGCGTCGTTACTACTAGTGAACTGGATCATCTCGGCATACTATTTATCTCGAGTATCTGTCGATCCACTTTCGGCACACATTCGTCTCCTAAGCAGGTATGCGTCTCCTCTATGATCGTATTATCATCGCTTATCCGTTATCTGTTACTTAGCTTCGACCTATTCTTCGCAGTCTACGCACCTGTCGAAATGCTTGCTCACGCATACAACGGCTTCTCATTTGATGCAGCTGCATCCGCGACGCGAGTAGAGTTACTTACTTCTGCCAATTTCGACGTCGTCGCGCGCATGTTCGCGGATCCGGTAGAGGTATCGAGGTTCAGGATGACCTTCAAGTCGCTCCAGCTCACCTCAGTGACCAGTCTATTCGTCAAGTGTGTGCTAAACGTACTCACCATCTGCAAATGGTGGCAAGTCATCCATTTGGATGATGAGAGTCAAGACAAGCTTAATGGGCTTCAGGGGCGCACTGAACGAAGTTTTAGTGCCTGGAACAAGCTGCTCGTTTTGTCGTTTTTACTCGCAGGATTAGGAATATTCGGCTATTCACTTATCGCCGTCGCGAGCTCCGCTAGTGCTTGTGAGTCGTTTCCCCAGTGTGCTGTCCCTAGCAACAGGTGGAATGTCGGTGGCAAACGATGTTCCTGCACCGTCTTCATCGATCGCAACGTTCACGTCACCACATATGATGAATGGGTAAACCCTGTCGACACAACAACTAATCTTGCAAAGCTCGCTGCTTCAGGTGACTTGAAAGTTGTGCGGACCGTCAATCGGCAGCTTCCATCATTCCCTCCTGAACTTCGCCGCTGCCAATCGCTAGAACAACTCATACTGATGTACACCAAGACGCTATCGATTCCGGACTGGGCAAAGGAGTTTGTCAAGCTTGAATACATGTAAGCCAATCAACTAACGACGTCTACAATGCAAATCTGACTCTGTCTATGCAAATGTAGTCACGTATTAATAGAAGGAGATTTGACGCCCAAGAGAATGACCTACAGCCCCGTGGACTGGTTTTCCAGCATGCTAAGCCTGAATTTTGGTTCACTCCCGTCAATTCCGCAGGTGCCAGATTTCACGCGGCTTCGGAAGCTGAGATACCTCGCATGTAGGCATGTAGGCATGTGCTTCACAAGCCGACTCATGGTGATTCTCTGTGAGATCCATCCGGCTTATGAGAAAATGCGTCGGCTCCAGATTGAACGTGGTGTCGGAGAAGCTTGTGACCCAGCTGTGGGAAAATGGCTCGGTTGTCGTGACCCAAGCAATTAGAGCGAAGGCACGGCAAAATGAGTGTTGAAGCGAGAGCTTGTTCGGAAACTCAGCCAATGCGAGCCAATAGAGATGCCACGAGAAGAAATCTACTCTCAGTCAGATTGACGCGCAATCGCCACAACCACTAGATCCATTCCCTGTGTTGCAGTTTCCAGCCTTCCAGGTTGCAACCTAAAGGACCGCGTGCCAACAAATCGAGCTCTGCCTGAACCCTCTGCGCGGAAAGACTACTTTACAAACGTATTCGACGTTCAGCGTTGTCAATCGAGCTTGTAATTTTAATTACTTGGCTTGGCTGCACGAGGTTTAACTCGTGCAGCCAAGCCAAGCCTCGATATTTGGGTCGCACGCTTCACCGACTTTCCGCCCGATCTGCAACCGCCGCATATCTTGGTAGAAGCTCAATATCTGACACGAGATCGGCATCATCCTCGATGGGAAGCACATTCCAAATGCCTGGCCTAGCTTACACTGCTTGTACACGACGCCGCTGCATGCTGCATCGACGGAATACGGCGTCGGCCGAGTGTCTTTGATATCAAACGTCTGGTCGTTTAGGCAGATCACGCCTTCCAGTCGCGAGAGTGAAGCGTACTCCTCCTGATTGATGCGTCGTGCCGTGCACCGCACCGGTGGCTCGCCAGACGCTGTGCGGTCCAAGCACGCGAAATGCTTGAGATTGCATACTCCATCCATGAACCCGTTGCAGCACATCACGTTGCGGCCGTCGAGTGAGAGCATTTTCAGTCTTCGGAGATGTTTTGTGGAAGGGAAAGACTCGACTTGAATCGCGTCGATGATCGTGAGCTGCTCGAGCGAGATAAGCCCATCAAGGCTTGGAATCGACGTGATTGAGTGCATCAATGCCAGCATGAGATACTTGAGGTTTGGCAAATGGCTGAGGTCTGGTATGGCGGGTACTTTGGGCAGAGTTCCAAAGTACAAGAAGCGAAGACGTGGCATGAACAGAAGCAAATCGCTTGGCAAGCTGGTGAGCTGGTTTGGCGTGAAATCGCCTTGTATATGGCTATGAGGAGACGGAACAAACGTTTCAGTAAACCACATTCCCGTGTACACGACTACCAACCAACGGGACGTACAAGTACTCCATCTTGGTGAAGTCTTTTGTCCACTGCGGGATAGCAGTGATTTTGGTGTAAAGAAGCACGAGTTGCATGAGATCCGTACAGAGACGCAACTCGTCTGGCAGCGTTGGCAACTGACGGTTAACGATTTGCACGATTTTGAGATCGCCCGTCGTGGCGAGTTTCCTCAGGCTCTCGGTGGTATCCTCTGGATGAAGCCATTCGGAATACGTCTTCATGCGCGTGAATCGATTGATAAACACAAGGCACGAGCAGTGCGACGCGCCGACATTCCACTTGTAACTTGGTACTTTACATTCCGTGTGCGGTCGACAAAGTTTCTTAGTGCTGGCGACGGCGACGATCGAGTAAACGAAGATGCCAGCACCACATACAAACACTACACTCGAAAAGAGGCGCGTGAGCCGTTTCACCGTCGGTCGATTGAGCGGAGTTGTGGTCGCTGAAGCTGTCGTGTTGGCACGGAGCCTGTCGATCATTCGTTTCCACTTCCGAATGGTGAAGATGTTCAATAAGCACACGATGGCAAGTCCGGAGGGCGTCGTGAGCTGCAGCGACTGGAATGCAATGCGAAAGAGCGAGACTTCAGTTGGATCAGCAAACAATCGAGCTGTCTTCTCGAAGTTGCTGGAAAGAAAGCTCTCTGTCCGAGTCCGGAACACGTCACGGTTAAAGCTGAAGTTGTGGGCTGCGACGAGCAGAACTTGAAGGGGTGCAAAGACGGCGAAGAATAGGTCGAAGCTGTTAAGACCGTGAGAACAGTCAGCTCAGGTGCTCATATAGAGCGGGTGGTGCGACCGCTTACCTGTAAATGATTCGCACCAGCACGTTGCGAGCATCTTCCTTCGAGCGAACGAACCGGAAACTTGTGATCGTCCAGTTGAGTAGCAGCAGTGTGGAATAACTTGAGATGACCGCCACAGGGAACCCTTCGCGAAGGTACCGAACAAGTATTGTCGTCTGCAGGATCAGCTTCGGCAGTGCGAAGAACAAAATCTATTCCAGAGCTGCTGTCAGTCGTGGAGTCGACGGGAACAACCGTCGCCACCTACACCTTCTTGCGAGGCGGTTTGGTACACGACTCGACAAACGAAGTGCCAGGCAGCATACCAAGGTTTGGTCGATACTTGCGGCGACTCCGCAGCTTGAACGGATACCACTAACGGAGCTCCTGCGACACCAACCTGCCGAATTGATGCTGTCTCGGTACGACAGTCAATGATCATGCGTGCCACGAGCCAGAAGTATGCCACAGAGAAACCGAGGAATGCTGATGCCGATGGGACGGATACACGATTGTCGGCTTCGGCGAGGATCCAGAAGTCGCCATAGTCGAACTCGGTTGTGTCCATGAGGTAATTGGCCACCTCTATGGGGAAGAGCTGGATCACAGCGAGTGCGAGTGTCCAGCTTCCCGAGAGGAGGAACATGAGCACCATGAGCGCCCCCGACCAGCCGAAGACGCGGAGGAAGTTGCGGCGCCTGCATGTCTTGACCTGCACTAGTTGGCTCGATGTTGGTCTCGTGACGTTGGCAACGTCACTGGCACCCTGCGCCGTGACAGCTCTACGACCCATCCACTAGCAAGGACTGTGGCTGAGAAACTACTACTATTCCACTGATCAAGAACGTGCTGATATCAATAGACTCAAGTCGTCCTTACAGGCGACGGCGAAAAATAACCGAAGACACGCAAATAGGAGAACTCAGTGGATCCACGTCGACGCAGTCTTCGACGTGTCGTGATGCAATGTGGGCTGATTCTCACGTCGCAACCTAGTACCTTCACCAAGGCGAATACTAGAACCGTTGCTCACCACAACCGAGCCACTTCTCCACCACCGGGTCGCACGGCTCGCCCACTCGGCGCTGAATTTGCAGTCGCCGCAACGCCTCATATTCACCGCAAGGGCAGCAACCTATCGGCATGAAGCGCTGGGCGACGCAGATCCCCGGCTTTCCATCAATGTGACAGAGTGAGTACTTAACGCCACCACATATGCCATCACTTGATTGCCTCGATGGGCTGTCGTTTGAGACATCCAGTTCCATGATCTCTGTGGCGCAGACGTCGCCACCAGCTGCTCGCGAGAGCGTTACGAGGTCCGAAGCCGCGACGCGATTGTTGGTGCATTCTATGCGAGGCTCTCCGTCCGATGAGCGATCCTGACACGAGAAGCTCGAAAGATCGCACTTGCCAGTGAGGAAGCCGTTGCAGCAAGTCGGATTGCGTCCAAGGATGGCAAAAATTACGAGATTGCGAACGTTCTTCAACGAAGGCAGTGACAGAACATGCAGCGAATCGACGATGACGAGACTTTGCAAGCTGACGAGGCTGTCAAAGGACGGAAACTCGTGCACGGAGTGCAGTATCGCGAGCACAAGATACTTCAGCTTGAAGAGACCGTCGAGGTCCGGGACTCGTGGGAGCTTGGGAAGACAGCCGAGATGGAGGAACAAGAGGTGCGGTGTGAGAGAGAAGAGATCTTGCGGCATGTAGGTCAGCTGGCTCGAGGTGAAGTCGCCTTCGATGTGGCTGCAAATGCACGGCAACAATCGTTAGCATCACACAAACGATGGGTCCGATGGACACGTACAAGTACTCGAGCTGAGAAAACTCCTTGGCCCAGTCAGGGATTGAGAGCGTCTTGGTGTAGATCAAGATGAGCTGCTCGAGTCCGCGGCAGTTGCGAAGCTCCGGCGGGAAAGCTGGCAACTGCCGGTTGATGATCTGCACGACCTTGAGGTCGCCGGCCGCAGCCAGTGCTGCGAGGTTGGAGGTGGTGTCGACGAGGTTCTCCCACTCGGTGTAGTTGCGAACGAGTGTCTGGCGATCGACAAAGACGGAGCACGTGCACTGGCGGGCGTTGACGTTCCATTGGTAGCTGGGGACGCGACACTGCTGGAAGGGTTTGCAGACGTGTGTCGACGTGACGACCGAGACGACTGCGTAGGCGAAGATGGCGATGCCGGCGCTAAAGAAGGCAGCTCCGAGCGTCTTGTTGATTGCACGCGGTGTGGAGGTGGCGAATCTTCCACTGGAGGCGTCGCGTCGCACGATCTGGTGGATCACGAGCCACCACTTGCGGATGGTGAGCGTGTTGAGACCAATTTTGACGAGCAGACCAGTGACTGAGGTGAGCTGTAGTGCTCGGAACGCCGTGCGGAAGACAGAGATCTCGACGGGATCAGCGAAGAGCCTGGCGACGACGTCGAAGTTGCCTGGGTTGAGTGTCTGGACTCGAGTGGCGAACTCGTCTCTGTCAAAATTGAAATGATTGTACGCGTAGACGAGCATCTCCATGGGCGCGAAGACGGCAAAGAAAAGGTCGAAGCTGGTTGATGCATAGCGCGGAGGATGGTAAAAATTCGGTGTCTGGGCTGGAGGAAACGGCCTGAAGAAAATACGCACCTGCTGAGCAGTTTGAGGTCGGCGGTGTCAGTTGTGTGGTAGATCGAGTGGTGCATGGAGATAGACCAGTTGACTAGCAAGAGAGCGGCGTACAGGAA
>JAADVR010001010.1:0-11068 GCA_023335855.1 Pythium scleroteichum
CAGCGCAGCTGTCTCCTCCGAGGTAGCCGTCGCTGTCGTGGTCGAGCACGAAGGTTTCCTTGTTCTGTACGAGAAACGCGAGCTTCTTTTGCTGGCCGCACTCGATGACGTGCGAGATCGACGCCATGGAATCGGCGAGAGCCTTGAGTCTCGTGGACACGAGCAACGATTCTTTGATCTCAAAGTACGAGACCATGAATGCCTCGACACGCGTCGACGATACCTGGCGGTAGAGTCCGCAGAACGAGATGTTGATGCGGCCAAAATTTGGAAGCTCGGGCGTCTTGGCGAACTTGACCGAGTGCACGAGGTGGAAGCCGACCTTCTCGCCGTTCGTGAGCGCTCGCAGGCCCGTGGCCTCGAACGAAATACAATCCTGGTGCTTGAGCAGCGCGCGCGCGTGGAACGGGATCTTTCTCGCCATCCAGCGCACCATCATCGACTCGAACGGCTGCTCGTGGGTCGGCTCGACGATATTGTCCAACACCGCCATGTCCACGACCGGGTCGCCCACATACGCAGCCTTGACGCGGATGTCGTCGGTCGTGTTGCACATGACGCCGTACATGGCGTCGTGCAGTGTGCCGGGCATCGTGCCGGCCGTCAGCAGCAGGTGCATGTCCTTGTTGTCCGTGCCGGCGCCGCGTCGACGGTCGCGATACACCTTGACGTTCTCGCTCTCGCGGATACACTCCCACTTGGCGGCGTCGAGGTGGCTTCCTGTCTTGCTCATGTAGTCCTCGTAGAGCGACTTGGCCTCGTCCACGAGGGAAGTGGCCGTGTTGTGGAGGTTCTCCTTCTCGTCAAGCGAGAGGTCGAGCTTGGGGAACGGACTCGTGTACGTCGCGGGCGCCATGGCGACGTCGAGGATCTCGCGGGCTCGGTCGGAGACGGCAGATTCGGGAATGAAGAAAAGGCTTCGGAGCCAACGGAAAAGGAGGAGAGCGAGCTCGCGGTGGAGACGAGTGACCGCGTCTTCTCCCGCAAGGGGGGCGGGTGGATAGGATAGTCTCTCGTTAATCATCTTTTCTTCTTTAACAAACCGGCGAACAGCTGCTGCAAGTGTTTTGGCTTTCGGTCTCTCCTCACCCGTGAAGATCGTGTGGAAATTCCCCTGTTTCTCAGAACAGCGTTTCTGCAGTTTTGGCCACGGAAGACTGCCGAGGGTGATCTCGCAGCTGCCTCGTTTCGCTGACGCACATCTGCGGCGATTTCTCAGCAAGGAAAACAAAAATCAAAACAAAACACCAAACGGATGATCGGGGAGCCAAATGTATTGAGTGCTTGACTCTGGTTCCGTCCAGTTTGTGTGGAGCTCGGATTTCTTGAATGGATCGGCCACGCCGATCGAACTGAACGCACGCAGTGAGCAACGTTCGACAAGGTCGTCGTATCCTTTTTGCGTCGCGAGCGGACGACCCATCGAAGCTCGCTGTTGTGTCAAGCACACGCGGTCGCCATCGTGTATTGTGGAAATAAACACTGAGAGGAAACGTGCCGCGTTGTTCGGTGGAAGCAAAAGGGACCCCCCAAGCCTCTGAGGCGGTGCGGATCGGATCCAACTCAGCGTTTCTCGTTCCGGCTTCAAGCGCCCCCACCACCGAGTAACGGCCACTGCCGCCGGGGCAGTGCAGGAACGCGCGCGGATTCCACAGAGCGAGCCCCACGGTGGAATCCGATCTACGAAATCGTTGGTCACGATTTCGTAGACGTGTTGCCACTCATCCACACAGTGGAGAAAGACAAGATCGCTTCCCGCAGAGCAAGAGCCAACAAGTTTCAGCGTTTTGGCAGTGGCTCCCAAGCCGTAAAGTCCTTCTTTTCCTCGATTTTCTCTCTCTCTCCCTCGACTACCTTGGCCGGGTGCCTCCACGAGCACACACCCCTGCGCGATGAAAAGCAAGAGCGAACCGCATGGCTCGCGGCTCAGTAGCCGTTGACATGGTGGACCTGGAGGTGCTTCCATAGAAAATCCCCATTCTGCCCTCCGCCCGAACCCATCTGAACATATGACTCGCGCGTGGCTGCTGATGTGGTTCGTAACATTACGAGTGCCATTCTTCTTTCGTTCCGAAGTATGGAAGACTCGCCTGTTAGAGAGCCGCGAGCTGAGCCGAATGCGAGCCACTTGGGTCTGTGGGAGAGCTGACCTGAAGAAGCGCTTTTCGAGAGGAAAACTCCCCTCGTGGCGAGGGCGTTTGAGACATGTGACTCCGCATGTTCCCGCGGACCCAGAGAGCCCATGACTGGAATGCTTGGCTCTGCACTCATCCGCCATCCATCGGCTGGTATGGACAATCAGTGAGCCAACGTCGCTGCAAGATCTCGTGGCCAAGCGTTGCGCAGCGGCGCCGAGTTCGTTGGCGTTCGTTGGCGTCCGTCGTTCGCCGACCAAGTCGACCAGCGATCGGCTCTTGGTCCGCGTGAGACCGGACAGGACGACGACCACTTTTCCGGACGATCTTAGTCTTCCCAATCTCACTGTACTCTGTCGAGGTACAGTAATATGGGCCAAGCAGCATTATTGCTTTCCCGATAGCTTTCCCGTCGGACCACTGATCCAGTCCAACCACAAATCAGATACTGTAGATGCTCCGTCCAGAGAGGTAACGCGAACCTTTGCGTCACGAGTCCAGATCGATTTAGTGCTGGACGACTGAGAAGGCTCTCTGAGGCTGCACGGCTCTGCTCATACACGCGAAGAGAACTGAGACAGGGTTCCCACCATGTTGAAGGTAAGTCAGGTCTCCGATTAAGTCCGAATGGCTGGTAACATGGCTACATCTCTTGGATGTTCTCCTTGGGACAGGAGACCTTGGGAGAGATCACACCGTTGGGGCTCAACTGGCGCTTGGCTTTGCTGGCGGCTGAATGAGGTTCTCATTCCTATTCTTTTCTCCAACGTGCCAAGAAATTCGGTTTGATTGGGGGAAGCTCTGCCTGCCTGCAGAGCCTCCTTCGACCAAACCATCCGAGTGGGAAGCTGTCCGTACCCACGCAAGTCAGCCTCGTCACCAGCCCCACAGTGCTCTCTCCCCTCCCTCTCCATCTTTCCATCCTCTACTTATTCGGGCACTGTGGGGTCTGCAGTGGAGCTGGAGGCTGAAACCTAAACTGGACAGCACCCTGCACGACCTCCCCTCCACGGTGCGTTGCTGCCTGGTGTTTACTGGCGAACTAACCCGCTTGCTTTGTGCCCTGTTTGCCCACCGCGAGCTATGCCATTCTAGCAGCTTCTCAGTAACGGACTCAATACAATCAAAGCGGTTTCTATCATGATTTGGATCCATGCCACAGAATTTGCCTCACGGTCGCTTGCTCGGCCATGGAGATGATGCTGCCAGCAACGCTCGGCTCCAGTGCTGTCCTTCCGCAAAACTTGGTCGCGACGCTCAAGAATGCGAGCTTGGACCGCAAGCCCATCGGCCGCGAGTCGACGACCGCGCCTTGGTAGTTCCGCGTCAGGTCTCTTCGAGCGTTGATGTAGGCTTCGACTTCGGTCGAGTGGCCGATGCTGTTGACTTCGAGCAAGTGCAGATCTTGCGCAACGTCCAGCAAGAACTCCAGCTGCTGCACATTCTCCGCGCTGATCAGATTCTGCGCGATGGAAAGCCGCTTCAGAGGTAACCGAGCAGCCTGCACGAGCTCACGAATGAAAGCGTTCGCTATCCAGGGCTTCATCTGCGTTGAGGTGAGGTTGAGGGTCTCCAACTCGCTCAAGAGGTTCACTAATCCGAGCCAGTTGGCGTCCACACTCACGAACGGCGACGAACCTTCGACGTTGAGGTGCTTGACGCGTGGACACGACAATACCATCAAGTCAGGCGAGTGGCGACTTCTGCATCGATACCACCGCATCGACAGAAAGCTGATGCGGGGACCGAACGCCTCGAGTAGCTGCGAGTACTCACAGCCGCACACGTCCATCAGCGAGCTACGGTAGTCGGCACCACGAGCAGGCCGCGCATCGTCCACGAGAAATCGCCCTTCGACGTCGCCGTCGAGCACGAGACGGTTAAAGCGGCAACGAAAGAGCGGTTCGCCGTCCACTGAGATCTCATTGATCTCTCGCACAGGGATGCTACCAGCCACTTCATCAGCCTGCTCCGTCGCGGCGACTAGAATCTCAAACTCTCCTGCTTCAGTCACTGATCGGACGACGTAGTCTCGATGTGAGTCTATCCACGTATCTTCTTCGTCCCAAGGCAAAAGCAAGCGAGGGTCTCCGACGCGGCAGGTGACGACCTTTCTCCTCGCCAGTGCCTGGCGCACAGCTGGAACATATTTTGTGGCTCGATCGGCGAGCGACGAAACAAAAATGTCCATCTCCTCGCGTTCCAGCGTGCGACCGGTAAGGTCGAGCTCACAGTCGTTGTCGATGTGTCCGCTGGGATTCGAAGTCGTGAAGACAATCGCTTCAAGAGCCTTGAGCAGGCCTGGGACCAGTCGTGGTGTCCACGACTGGGCCGATCCGAGTGCGTACTTGAGCGACAGAGACCGAAGATCCCGAGACGCTCTTCGCAACGAATCGTACAGCGCCTGCAGATGAACGACGTGGAGATTGTTGTACGCCAATGAGATGCCGACAGCTCGTGGACTTTCTTTGCAGTGGGAAGCGTCGAGAGCCGCAGCCAAGACGCTCTTGAATGCAGCAGCGAACTCGGGCGTCAGCACCGCGTTCGCGTCTCCCAACGGCCCGGAAGGGAAAATCGCTTCCAGTCTCAGTTCATCGATTCGTCTCGCCGTAGGATACACGCGAGACGCCAGCGCACGCAGCGAATCCGTCGTGAGCACAGTCTCACTGATCTCCAGCGAGCTGATAGCGTCTTCGAACAGGCGTCGCCCCTGTTGCGTCGCCCCAGGCTCGGCTCGTCGCAAAACACTACCCAGCAACTCGACATCCTTGGCTGTGAGCTGGGTCTTGGTCACACAGATCGCCACTTTCATCTCGCGCAGCAAGGCCGTACGATCGCCAACGTCTAGGACATCAAACGCCGCCCAGTCCGCGTCGAGAAATTGCTTCACAGGCACGAGCATCGCTCTCTCGAGCTTCCTCTCCGACCACTGGAGCTTGACGCGCAGCTGGCGCTCGCGAACATGCTGCGCGAACCACCAGATCGCCACGTCGCCGCGGTCCAGCGGCCGCGCCATCATCTGCGACGACAGCACGCGTGTCCAGAACGCGAGCTGGTCGGTCTCAAGTAAGCGAACGCGCTCCGCCGCGGCGCAGAGCGTGGCCAGCGCGCCCATCACCTCGCCGATGCGCGTCGGAAGCGCATCTTTGCGGCTCGACGACGCGTTCTCGACGCGCGTGACGTGGAGAGCGAGCCACGAGGCGCTCGCGTGGTGTGGCTCGTGGTGGAAGCGAGCGTCGACCTCGAGAGAGAGCAGGCCGTTCAGCAGGCCGTGGAGACGTGCCCACGCGGCGTCCGACGACGAGACGACGCTCACGGGTAGAGAGGCCTGTGGGCCGCTGGGAGACGAGGGTTGCGCGTCGTCGGCGGGCGACTGGTCGCCGCGGCGAGCTCGGCGGCGAGGCATCGGACGATGAGCTGCTGGGTGGCTTGTTCCAGGGTACACGGTTACACCCCCAAAAAGATTGTTGAGCAAGATATCTGATTCCGATCAGAAATGTTTGGACGTGGTTCCAAATTTTAATTTGGAATCGCAAAACCTGTGATTCTTTCACTGGGACAATTTTTTGTGTTGGATTTTGTATGGGAGGGGCATTGATATTATTAGATGAGGTAGCACGCTGGCAGGCCACACGACGTACACACGACAAGCAAGATGCAAGTGCTAGATGGCCGATCTTCTAAACAAAGAAATCTCGAGTTGGATCGAGATCTTCGATTTATTTTTGTGAATCAAGATCTCAACTCAGTCTTCTTCTTCAACGTGGCGCGTCCTGAAGGGCTGACACTGGCTGGGTGTCCGGGGCGCCAATTATTCATGGAAGGCTTTGATGGAATGTTTCCGATGAAAGTACTTGCAAGGCCCAGTCCTCTGAACCAGGCCGTGGCTAAATAGCGCTGATCGGACTAATAAACTGCACCAGTTTACTCGACGTACGTACACTCGCGTACAACGCGAGCTCTCTGATTGAAGTGTCGACGCGGCTTGGTTCAAGAAAGAAAATCCAAAACTTCACCTCAGAAGGAATAGGCGATAGGGAGTGTACAGTACATGAGATACATGTGTTCCCTTCGCCACCCCCGCAGCCGAAGCCGACTCATTGATCACGACGCCACCAGAACAAAACCTAAGGCAAAGGATCGCGTCTTGTTAATGCGAATTCCTGCTGATTAAAAGCAAGGTCAGCATTGGTCCATGCCAACTGAGCTGTGGCCGAATTCTTCGGTCAGGACAGCTTGGAAGCAAGCCAGATGACGCCGCGCAGAACGGAGGGCGTCAACTTCAGACAAGTCGCCCTTCTCTCCGCTTGTTTGCGCACTATGTCGAGCGCTCCGGATCTTTTTTCCGCCTCGTGGATCCCATTGGCCAACACGGAAATCGTGAGCAATTGGTAAACAAACCGCCTGGATGTGGGGCATGGCCCGATAACCTGCTATATCCAATATGAGCCCGTTAATCTCAGCACGGGGAGCTCCGCGAAACCACACAATCCATTGGATTGAAACCTGTAGAAATAAATTAGTGGGGACATCGCGGACGGTTAGTCTCCCCCATCCTCCCTAACAGTTGGCGTTCCCATCCACTCGCCTTCGCATCAAGCCGACGCGAAGGCAAATAGAAAGCCGTGTTTTCCGAGAGGATCTCGTCAGTTTCTGCGTGTGTACCTCTCTGGATGTATCTCGAACAAAAAGCGACTTGACGCTGCTCCCCCTCATCCAGAGACCGGCCCAGATTAACCCAGACCCGCGCCCTCCACATCCCGGTGGCTGGCGCTGCAGGTCTCTGTCTGCTGGCACCCAACGAGAGAGCGCGAGCCGCGCGGCTCCGGTCGCTCACTCGTCGATTCGCCGCCTCAGGCTCAAGTCTCCCAGTCCCCAAGTCTCGCCTTCCCTTCGCCTGCAACAACCATGGCCGGCAAGTGGTTCACGCCGGAAGACGCCAAGATCGCGTTCAACCTCTTCTGCTGCGTCTACGGCATCGGCACGCTCGGCATGCCGGCCAACTTCTCGCGCGCCGGACCCGTGCTCGCCGTGCTCGCCATGCTCTTCATGGCCTTCGCCAACGTCTACGCCTCGGTCGTCTGCTCCAAGGTCATGCTGCTCGCGCCCAAGAGCGTCAAGACCTTTGGCGATCTCGGCGAGTGGTGCATGGGCAAGACCGGCCGCTGGCTCGTCGTGGTCTCCCAGATGGGCGTCTGTCTGCTCGTGCCGTGCGCGTTTCTCGTGCTCGGCGGCATCCTGTTGGGCCGGCTCTTCCCGGGTGCCTTCCAGGACAAGACGTGGATCGCGCTCATGGCGGCCAGCGCCATCCCCGTGTGCCTCACGCCGACGATGAAGGAAGGCGCCGGCGCCGCGTTCGCCGGCTGTCTCGGCACGATCATCGCCGATGTCATCGGCGTCGCCGTGCTGCTCCACGGCATGAGCGGCCACCCGAGCGTGCCATCGTCCGACGTGTCGTTCGAGCAGGTCGCGCTGACCTTCGGCAACCTGTCGCTCGCGTACGGCGCCGGCATCGTGATCCCGGCGCTGCAGCGCCAGCACAGCCAGCCCGAGCGCATGCCGCGCGTCATCGGCGTCACGCTCACGTTCATCTCGGTGCTCTTCCTCGTGCTGGCCAGCTCGGGCTACTCGGCCGTCGGCTGCCAGATCTCGGGCAACCTGCTCTTCACCATCTACGCCAGCCCGGCCACGGGTCTCTCGGCGCTCGGCTTCGCCTCGGACAAGGGCGCCGTCGTGCTCGCCTACCTCTTCATGCAACTGCACATCTCCATCGCGTTCGCCGTGATCCTGCACCCGGCCTTCTACATCTTCGAGCGCCTCGTGCTCGGCATGCACAAGCGCCAGCTTGACGACATCGAGGCCATCAACTACGCGGCGGCCGACACCCCGGCCGAGGAGATCAAGGCCCGCAACTCCAAGGGCTCGGTCGTGTCCATGGCCGACATCGAGAAGACCCACGAGGACGAGGCCGACGAGTCGGCCGAGTACAAGGGCCACGAGCTCAAGTACATCCCGATGCGTCTCGCGGTCATGGTGCTGCTCGTGGTCGCGTCCATCGCGCTCAAGGACCACTTCCTGGACCTGGCCGATTTCGTCGGCGCGTCCGCCATCTCGGTGAGCTGCATCACGCTGCCGATCGTGTTCTACTTCAAAAAGCTCTGGACGTCGATCCCGATCTGGGAAAAGTGTGCCGGCATGGCCGTGGTCGTCGTGTGCCTCGTGCTCGGCACGTACGTGACCATCAAGACGGGCAAGAACCTCTTCAACCCGGGCGCGCCCAACCCGAACGCGTTCCCGTTCTGCCACGAGGAGTTCCAGAACACGCTCTACTACAACTCCACGGCCGCCAAGCTCGGCAATTAGGCAGCTACCTAGAGAATGTCGTTAGCCACTGTGATCGCGTGCGTCCGTATTTTCAAACTTCAGTCTTTCGTAGTTCACATGCCATTGTGCCATAAACTACATCGGATCCGTAAATACAGCGCATTCTTTTTCGAATGTCGGATGATTACTTGGCTTCCTGGTAGTCACGAATTACGGATGATTCGAATACTGGACGCAGCTCTCTTGCGGTCCCACAATGCGGCAGAGAGACGGAGGCCACTACAGTTGAAATGGCGTCGTTTGTGTCGGCGCTCGACCAGCCGCACGCGAGCGCCGCGTCGCCGCACGAGACCGAGAAGACCGTCGAGCGCCTGCGCGACTGCCTGCGCTTCCTGCGACATGTGGAAGGCGTCGAGATCAGCGGCATGTCGTACAATTGGGACGCGCTCAAGTGCTTTGTGATCTACGTCACGGTCACGGACGACGAGGTGGAAGGCGAGGACGACGCGCGAGTCACAGGCATCAAGGTCATCAAGCCCACGGCGCCGTTCCAGATCGAGCGCACGCCCAAGGAACTGCAGCAGCTCGAGATGACGATGCGCCAATGGAGTGGCAAGCATAGCGCTCGCGACGCGGCGTGTGCGTTTTGCCAGCCGATCGCCAACGGCGACGCGACGGCCGCGGCGAAGGCGTCGGCGGGCGAGGCTCCGTCGCGAGGCTTCTTGTCGTCCGTGTTCCGGCGCAGTTCGTCCAGGCTCAAGAGCGGAGACGAGTGGGAAGCGTGGCTGAATGCGAGTATCAGCCGCATGCGACGCGTCGAGATCGACGAGGAAACAATGTGTGAAGGGCTCCTCCATGTGCCCGCGCTGCTGTCGCGGTTCTTGCTCCAGGAGTTCGCGAGCGATATTATTCTTTAGGTGTATTAGTACGAATACTTTGGTTCATATCCATGGATTGTTCTTCGCTTTCGATTTTTGCGCTCCAGATCAGTGGTCTTGGCGATTAATCTCAGCCGAGAATGATTTGTGCATCTGACTATTTCCAGTACACGCGAAGATTAGCAGATACAATCGACGCCACCCACACAGCGTCATGATGAAGAACATCAACATCATGACGAGGAAAGAACGATTCCAATGGGGCAACAGGTGGCACGGATATCAGCGCACTCGGCTGATCACCGACACATCGCAGGACAATGTTCGGGGGCAACAACTCGCCCAACTGGCTGCATTTGACCCACCAGCTGACCACAGCAGGTTTATTCTTTTGTTCCACTTGCTGTGGCGACTCGCAGTGGGGTGGGAACCAGGAAGACACACTATACAAATATAACAGACGAGTTCACGGATACCTGTGGTGGATAGTTGGTAATCACCTCTAGCTGATCGCAGCGAAGTTCTGTGGCGTCGTTGGCAACGACAATCACAGTCCAGCTCGTCATCCATCGGGAATCGTGTTCATGTTTGTCGTGACGACAGGGTTCTTGTGGCAGCTGCGCGTCTTGACGAACTCCTCCGCCATCTGTCCAGTTGTCAGGATCGACACGATCATGCTGCGGGAGATGGACACCCGCGAGACGCCGACAAAGACGCAGCGGCTGTTCCGCTCTGATTAAAGCAGAGAGACTGGAGCAATTGACTAAAAAACGCCGGTCCTATACACCTTGAAGCACAACTGCAAATGCGTGGAGCCGGTCCTCACTCGCAAATCTTCCCTCCACCCACAAGCTGACCACCCTCCCAGCGTTGCGATGGCACCACCCAAATTCGCGAGCCCGTTCGCCAAGCTCGACCTCTCGCTCGACGAGAAAGAGAGTCTCCACAGCACGGCCGCGACGCTCCTCGATGAGGCACAGACGCTTTATCAGGATTATCTGAGCAAGACAGGAAGCCACCTCGACGCCGCCAAGTGGGAGTGTATCCGCGAGAGCGAGAACGTTAAGGTGTATCGCGATCGCCGACGTGGCGCTGGCACGGACAACAAGGACATGCACCTCATGCTCACAGCAGGTACGATGCCTGGCACACTGCACGACGCGATGTACGGCGTCATGGTCAACACAACCGACGACATCCGCGTCAAGGCCGCGTATGTGGGTGACCCTGTTGTTGACATGGCGGTGTTGGATACGATTGTTGAGCCGATGCCGGAACAGCCGTTCGAGTCGATGATGGTGCGTTGGATGGCGAGAAAAATCCCGTTCCACGCGTGCGCGCTGCTCAAACACCAGGACTGCATCTCGTTCGAGGCCACGGGCCTGCGAGCGCTCATGAGCGGCGAGAAGGTCGGCTTCCACCTCGCGCACTCGGTCAAGTTCGCCAAGACGCCCGAGCTTCCAAATTTTGGCCGCATCAACATCTCGTTCTGCGGACTCTACCGCCAGGTGTCGTCGACGCGTGTCGAGGCATTCATGGTCTCGTACTTTGAGATCAAAGAATCGTTGCTCGTGTCCACGAGACTCAAGACTCTCGCCGATTCCATGGCGTCGATCTCGCACGTCATCGAGTGCGGCCAGCAAAAGAAGCTCGCGTTTCTCGTACAGAACAAGGAAACCTTCGTGCTCGACCACGACAGCGACGGCTACCTCGGAGGAGACAGCTGCGCTG
>JAADVR010001011.1:0-11021 GCA_023335855.1 Pythium scleroteichum
ATTCGTAGGGCGACAACTCATTCTCAGCTGACGGTCTGTACAGGAGAAGGTCACCAGCATGCAGTACCGCGTGTCCCCAACACGACAGAGGCAAATTGGAGCGAAGGAGCAAGGGGCGTGCTACCAGTTGAACCAACTTGATGAAGTTGTCGGCGTTCGTGTCTCTCCTCTCCACCCGCAGAACTCTAACCCACACATCCAGTGGCTGCTGGCGCAACCCTGGGTCAGGCGTTGCTGGTGCTTTGCTCATCCTTGCTTTCCATTCATCATGCGAAGCCTCCATCGTTTGGAGTGCTGCCATGAGTTACCACGCGGACACACCACAACAAACAATCTGACCAAGTATCAAGGCCAAGTTGTCGGCCTTCGGACAGCCCACTCCGTTCGTCTCCCTTTTCTGGAGGTCGCCGGACGCTCTGATTCTGGGGCAACTTCGAGAACACTGATCTAGTGCGACCACTCTACATGCAAGCCCGCAAGTACACGGACCTCCTCCGAATCAGTTGATCGCTCCGTCATACCCGGGCCTCCAACACAAAGGGTGACTCCATGGCCGGACTCGCGAGTCAGTGCCCAAGTCAACCATCCTAGTGTACGGGACGGCCACTCTCCTCTCGCCTTGTTTTCCAACGACCTACGCCCGTGGTGGCCCATCCAGAACCACTGCGTTGCGTTGTCACTGGTCGCTGCATCTTTAGCCCCTGAAGCTGCTGTTGGGATTGGAAACAAAGTTTCCATTGGGATCCCATGGATCCCTCCCCGTGGAAGCCTCTCCGAGCAGCATGACTCACACAAAACTTGTCGGTCGAGTGTTCGTTCTGGCGGCTGGCACTCGACAAATCGAGAATCTCTTTCTTCTTCCCGTTGTCGTTGAATTGCAGCTGAGTTCATGCCCCTCAATTGACCTCAATTACATAATCATCATCACAACGCGTAACCTTTAACACGTTGAACCGGCCAAGGAATCCCTTGGCTCAATCGTCTGTCCTGCCGTGCAATCAACGAAGTGACTCGCGATCAGAGACGTGGTGCTGAGCTTACGTGGAAAAGACCGGAAGACCTTGGTCTGGTGTATCTTCTATCCCTCCCGACAGGTGTCACAGCCTGCCAAGACAGCTTAAGCCCGACCATATGACCCAAAGATGTGATTCGACCCCCCTGTAACTAAGGAACCCAACAATGACAACATTATGACGTCCCTGTTCCTCATCTGAAAGCCTTCCGCCTGTGCTCCGCACCTTGGTTCACTTGTCTGCGCTTCATCTACAGTGCATGACCATAGCTCGATAACTGAATACTCGTCCGTGGGTGTTGCGGATAAGACACGCGACTGCTCGTTGCAATGTCCATAACGTTGCATCGGTCATTTTGTTCAAGGCTCTGGGGTGATGGGAGTCCAGTTGTGCTTCTCTGCCGCCTGAAGTCCGACCAAAAGGCCACTATACTCAGCTGGTTAGCACCTCCAAATTCAGCAATTTCATTATGTCTCGATCATGCGCTTACTGGTACTTGCGTAACAAACCATAGCCCGTACCAATGGTTATGCAACCGCTCAAGTTCGTGATGTGCCCTAGGGAGATACGACATCCCCCGTAACTCGAGGAGGAAGCCGGTCGCCTGTCAGCTGAGGAGAGTGCGTTTGCGTAGCTAAGGGGCCCGTTCGGGCGTTTCCGAGCAACCGCCCCCTTCCCCTGCATGGCAGCTTTTGGATAGAGTTCATTCTGGAACGTTGTCTGTGGTCTACTTGTGTAGATTAGTTGTAATCCAGTGGTTATGCTCCACGACCGCAAGGCCTGTATGGAGCCCATATTATGCTTAAGTGCTATTGGCAGTAATATCAAATAGCTCCCCCGATGACCATCGGACAGTAGTCCGACATCCACAGGAAGAACCACGGCTCATGCTTTTGCAGTGGATAAGTATCCTCCGGCCTCTATCCCAAAACAACATAGAAAGCGAATGGAGTAAATTAGGAAAATGCCAATGTTCACACGACATCGAAGGCAGACGATTGTTGCAGGGACCAAGTGGCTCTATTTGAATTTGAATCTACAGGCAAAATCAGAATTAACTGTTTTAATATTTGTTTTAAAATATATGGAAAATTATTATAATTCAAGCAATCTCAAAATAGGGGTAATCATCTAAGTGTCTGTTGGCCAATCAGGGCCCTGGAAGACTGAGCGTTTTATAGCGTTGACCCCCGTCCTAGGCGGCTCTAGAAGAGAACTTAAATTTGAATATATTATGTGAACTGCGTCCAGGACGGAGGTCCTGAAGTTTTCTTGTGCTTTTAATTGTTTAGATTTGTAAGCCAGTTGTGCTCGAGTCCAGCTGGGTCGAGTGTATTCTAACTAGTAATGTTGTATTGGCGTAGTCACGCAATAAATACTCATAGCCTCGTGCCTTCACTCGTGACTACAACCATGACTGGCACGTCAAGTCCGATGCATTCAACGCGGTACGACTTGTATGGCGCGGCTAGACCGGTCGTATTCGGCGGGACGACTTGCGGAAGATGCAGATCGTCTGACGGAGTCGGTGGCTCTTGGGAGCGCACACATTTTGGGCCTCCGAAGAGTATCCAGCAGAAGTAGGCGACAGCGCAGATAACGACGACGGCGATTGGAATGAAGACGTAGTCGACCATGCCGGGCGGTTTGTGTGTGTTGGGCAGTGCCAGGATCCAGTCGAGTTCGTAAATGCCACGACTCCCAACGACAGGGCGAGTCTAGTAGCCCACATGGGGTCGGTGGCTGCGAATCAGTCTCTTCCGTTGCGGATCTTGTTTTAGTTTTCTGGACAGCAGCGACCTCTCCACAAAGCTGCAGGACTCCAAACGTGGGGCTTTACGTCTGTTGATCCCAAAACCTCCGGATTCCCGAACTCAAAAATCCGCACCCACACCTGCAGACTGAGTCAAAACCGCCTCGTGACTGTTGGTTCTACTGAACACCTCTCGCCACACAGTTCTATACAGTCCGAAGCACTGTGGTTCGTATGTGCTGGGGGCGGAGTCTCGCGTTGAGTCCGCCCGTGGGTCGTAATTCACACTCGAATATCATCTTTTATTTACCATACTGCACTCGAAATCCAACGGTTCTCTCTCAGTCTTCACCGCCTCTCGTCTTCGACGACCAGAACGACCGGCACGTGCTTGTCCACTCCGACGTCGTAGACCTCGTACGGGGCAACGCTCACAACACCTTCGGGCGGCACTGGCTCGGCCATCACGACTTTCGAGTCATCGCTTTCTGCGGCCGGAGACTTGGACTGCCGCCCGCTCAGCAGCGACAGGATGCTCGCGACGGTGCCGACGACCGTGATGAAGACGGCGACCACCACGATCGCGAAGGCCATTACGTCTTGCGAGCGAGTCGACGCAAATGCGGAAATGAAATGTAAATCGTTAAATGAGACGCCAGGAAAAATCAAGTTTGAACCCACAAAAGCTGGATCTTTCTCTTGCAACGTGGAGAGATAAGTGGGTTCACCAGCGGTGACACAATCACCGGCTTCACCATCGCGGACCGAGACCAACTCTCTCGGCTGCTCGGCGGACAAGTCGCCAGCGCGGCCTCTGTAGCTGCGATCTGGGAAATCACACTACAGCGAGCACGAACCAGATTATACCTCGCGGAAGCGAAAACGACCAACGTCAGCCAACGAGTCAAACTGCTCAGAGCCATCCTCCTGCCGACGTTCTTATACACAGCACGCCACCACTGGCCCAGCAACCGCACCGTCGACCAGTGGCAACATCTGGTGCACACGTTCACGTGTACAGGAACATTCCGCACCGGTACGCGGGCCCGACGGGCGTGGATGGCATCGCATATGGCACAGCAGAAGAGCGAACGCGGCGGGATCGACGCTTTGAACCTCAGGCACGAACTGCAATGCATGAGCCTGGACACGGTGAATCGATGGGCCAGGCCGACAGGCACTCTTAGCCAAGCGGTCGGCCACGTTCTACTACGCGCGCACAGTGGGGACGCATCGCGTATGGAACCGACGCGCTGTGACCTCCCTCAACCGAAGCTGCGACACACTTTGGGGCACACCGGACTCGCACTTCGACGCGCCTTGCTCACCCAACATAGGAGCGACGAAGAGCGACAGGTATACAAGGAAGTCAGGCAGAATTTGAGAGATCAACTCACACCTCAGCACGAATGGGAAGGCGGGTGGCTTACCATCGATTTTGGACCGGTCCTACAGACCTTGGCCCCATTACGGAAGGTGCAGGCGGAAGACCACGGACGACTCGACGTAACTGCATTGCTGAACGCGGTGCCATGCGACGGAGGCACTCTCTTCACCCAGGATTGCGTTCCCGCGCGCACAGAAGACTTCGCAGGCGTGCTTACAACCGGGGTTCGTTTCCGAGACGTGCTCGACATCGAGTGGCTCACTGAGACGCGCATCCGGTTCAAGGCGCGCGCACGAGAGTTCTCTCTCCACGACAAACTCGCCAGAGGCTTCCGCAAGCTCTGCAACGAACTGGTCTTCAGCTATCCTGCGATTCTCGAAGCCCCAGCGCAGCCGCAAGACATGGTGCTAAGACCGGCCAGCCTGGACATCTGGAGACTACACCCCGAACACGGACGACTGCTGCTCGAATGGAACCCGGTCGCTGACCTAAAGATCCGGATCGGAGAAGTGAACTCCACGGCACAGGCGACACGGCTAGCTCGGCAGCATCTCCAAGACCGCTCCGTGAGCTTTGACCGCCACAACTGGCTCGACGCGCCCAGAGGCATCTGGAGCGGGACGCCAGCGCTCTCGAGGCAGAGCGCCAAAACCCTTCTTCTCAGGCCATTGACGGAACGAGCGAACCAAGAGCACGAAAGCAGACGACGCCGATGGCGCGAGCAGGATGAGGAGATCGCGGAGGCGCTTGACCAACTCACATGGAAAGAAATTGACCGCATGCCAGGTATTGTTGACTCACAAAGAAAACTCATGGCGCGCATCAAGAGCGATAGACTCAGCAAATGGGATCGAGCGAACGCACGTGTCGGCTGCCCACACTGCCCGTGCCTCGACGCAAGCGGCACCACCAGCGCACATATTTTTTGGGCCTGCCCGAGCGCCCAGCTTATGTGGGCAAGAATGCTAGCGCACTGGGAACATCTACGGACCCGGGCCAACTTGCCGACGGTAGCGGACTGCAAGGCTGACTTCTTTTCGCTGGCGCTGACGGCGCTGCCGGACACGATTTGGTCCCAGCCAGAAGTCGCGCGGCTCCCTCCGCCACAGACATAGGACACAGTGGCCACGCAATCCGCGGTGCAGTCCGCGTGGCGACAGCATGCGCTGGTGGTCCTTCAGACCATCTGGAGGTGGCGCAGCGCCCCCACCACCAGCGCCGAGCTCTGGACGACCGACCACGCGCTCGCAGCACTCGACATTCGACTCACGGCTGCACTAAGCGACCTCAAATGGGCCAGGACGGCTAACAGTGCGGCGACGCCACACACAGCAGCGATGATCGGACTGCTCCGGCACCCGCGTCTCGAGCCGAGGTGCCAGGCCAGGCAGGCAAGCTCCAGCCCACCCGACGACAACTATCTGCTCTTCTTCGACGGGGGTTCACGCGGCAACTCCGGAGCGGGTGGAGCCGGCGCGGCCATCGTCCGGCTCTCGGCCAACGACGTGCAGGCAGAGGCCATCTACACGGCGACTATGTCGTACGCGGCACGCGGCACGACCAACAACCAAGCCGAATACGACGGCCTCAAGGCGGCGGCCAACCACGGCTGAACCCCCCTCACTGTGGTCGGAGACAGCATGATCATCATCAAGCAGATGCGGCACTACAAGGCACCGCTCAAAGAGACGCTCCGGCAGAAGTACGCACGGGTACGTAGACTGGCCGACTCCCTCGGCATCAAAACTTGGCGACACCACCCCAGAGCCGCCAACAAAATGGCCGATGCCGCAGCCAACCTGGCAATGGACACACGGGCAAGCAGCCAAGTCACTCATCCGACGACTCGAACAGCTCCTGGACGGCGATCTGGAATTCTACAGAAGAGGAAGTTAATCCTAACGGTGGCGACAGCGCCGGCTATAGGTCTCTAGAAGAGTAGACCAATAGACCTCACTTTGATTGATTGATTGATTGATAAGTGGGTTCACACCCATCGTAAAAACTTCGAATTTTTCCCAGGATCTGATTTCTAAACAAAACAACAAACTTTCGAATTTCCTAATCATGATTTTGAATCTCAAAACCGGTATTAGAGATTCAAAACCGGTAGATCGTGATCATAGATCTCATCTCGCCAAAGAGCTGCTCGAAGGATGCTAGCCTCAATGGTCGTCGGATCCTTCTCGCTATTGATCGTGCTGGCGCTCGCAGCCGCGACCACCAACGCTGAGCACTGGGCTGTGATCGTCGCGGGCTCACGCGGCTACGACAACTACCGCCACCAGGCGGACGCGTGCCACGCCTACCACGTCGTGCGGCGCCATGGCATCCCGGAGGAGAACGTCGTGCTCATGATGTACGACGACGTCGCGACGGCCAAGGAGAACCCGTTCCCGGGAAAGCTATTCAACAAACAAGCGAACACGAGCGCCGAGGATGTGTACGCTGGCTGCAAGGTGGACTACCGCGGCGAGGACGTCACGCCAGAGCATTTCTTGGCTGTTTTGCGAGGCGATGCGAGCGCGACCAAGGGCAAAAAAGTACTGGCGAGCGTTTCGAACGACCGCGTGTTTGTAAATTTTGTGGACCACGGCGCGCGCGGCTTTGTGGTATTTCCGCATGGCCAAATGCTCACGTCCAGCCAGCTCACGGGGGTGTTGGAGTCGATGTACAAGCAGAAGCGATACAAAGAACTGGTGTTTTATGTCGAAGGTGAGTGACAACGGAAACCTAACCATTCGCGAGGCCAACCAAGCTCATCTGTTGGTGCCGCTATGCATATATATTAGCATGCCACTCGGGCTCGATGTTCTGGAGCTGGTCGATGAGCCACATCAACGCGTACATCACGACCGCGGCTAACGGATGGGAGTCATCGTGGGGGACCTACTGCCCGCCAATGGACTACGTGAACGGCATCGCACTGGATACGTGCCTGGGGGACCTCTACTCGGTCAATTGGATGGAAGACAGTGACCTCACCGACTTGTCTGGCGAAACGCTGTCCCAGCAGTTCAGCTTGGTGAAGAAGAAAACCACGAAAAGCCACGTTGAACAGTTCGGATCAAGTCGAGTGCGGCGAGAAATAGTCGGAGACTTCTTGTCGAACTACGATCAGGAAGTTGCGTCGGAAACACCAGATGACGAGGACGAATCTCGTCGTCGTTACGCTCCATCAGGGAGTGAGGTCGACGCGCACGACATCCCTCTCGTGCTCGCTTTCTATCGATATCTTCGCACTCCGGCTGGGGTCGAGCGCAGTGATCAAGCAGAAAAACTAGTTCGAGAGATTGAAGCGCGGCAACGCGCAGATGGTTTGTTTGATAGAATACGAGAAGCCTTCAGAGACCTGTACGGTGATGAATTGCTCCCTATCGGAACTGGTAAAATCGACGAGGTTTCTGAGTGCGACGCGCGAGTTTTCGACGTATTCTCCTCGCTTGTTGCGGAAAATGGTGGATTACCTCAATCGACGGATATGCCACCAGGTTTCTCGAGCTACAGCCTACAATACGCGGGTATTCTGGCGGATCTATGTAGCCAGTTGAAGACCCTGAAGGCTGTGGAAGCTGTTTTAACGCGTGCAATCCGAGGAAGAGAAGATGGCGTGACACATGAAGTCACCACAGCTCTTCAGTAACCTTTGGCAAAACCAAATACCCATGTTTAAACGTTTGAGCTAAATCTCACACGGTTCCGACGACCTGGGTCGGTGTCTTCTCTTTCGATGGTGCCGTAGCCTTCGTGCTTCGAATGGGCACTGAGGTGACAACAATTTCGATTTCGTGCTCAGTCTTTACTCCGTCTTTTGTTATCACGGTCGGAGGCTTGTGAAGACACCAGCAAGTGCAAAAGTAGAGCACGAAGAGCAAGAGGACGGTGGCTGGAGGCACCATAATCCAGAACGCGGAATCTTCCATCTTGTTGGATGTTCGAAAATGACTCAACGACGAGGATTGCGCGAATGAGTGGCGGGGTGGCATCAGAGATGGATGCTTGCTGTGGCTTGGAAGGGAGGAACGCTTCACAGGCTCAAAACTGCCTGATACATCTGATATATTGCGTGGCAAGAAAGATTGGATCATAGGGATCTCCACGCTACAAGATTCCAAGTGTACGCAAGTGTGATATCACTGGATTTCTAGGTTACCGTCACTCAGAAACAGGGAACCCATTCAAATTCCAAGGCACGACAGCTACCTCGTACCCAGCGGTCTCGATATCTTCACGAAACCACCTTGCTAACGTAGACTCATGTGCACACTGCCATTGCGTTCATATTGGACGACTGGAAACAATGATTCCGTTTGCTCTCAACACATTTCATGCGAACGTCAATGTTGAACATCGTCTCATACGGTCACTTCAACGCCCTCGACTTGAAAAATTCGAGCTGCTGGTGAAATCGCTCCATCGACTGGTTGCTGCAGCTTCTTCGTGGGGATTCGGTGCTTGGTGTCTCGAAAAATTGACTTCCTCGACTGTATCGTCAGCAACCTGAACTGCCGGTGCATGCTCGACACGAGACTCCTGGGCATGTGTTCTATCGCACCAGCACGATGCTCGTCGGGCGTGGCTGTTCAGACACCAAAGGCCAAGCAGCAATAAGAACGCAAGGACGAGGTTGGTGACGGCCGCCGGCTCCATCGATGTTTATTTCAAACTGAAAGCTGATCTGTGCGGAGGCAAATCGCGAACCCAAGCCTCAGCGTTCATCGTCGATCGCGCACGGACGAGTGAATTCTTATTGGACGTAACAGATCATTCACCTTCCGTGGGTTCACAGTTCCAGGACGTGACATAAAACATTTGCAAGATTGGAGTTGCTAAAACGAGTCCAGTGGCTTTGCCAGAGCTGGGAACTGCGAACACTCGGAGAACAAATCCCCTCGGAAAGTGGACGCAAGAGATATCCATCATGTTGGATAATTGCCGATACAGTACCCATTGTGACCCATAGACCAATACATCTCGTCCGGTGGCTGACTTGTACCGTTCGCAAAGCGGCTCACAAATCATAATTGAGAGTCTCAGAACGCGTTGCTCAATCTCGCGAAGCGAGCGATCGGCTTCTCTTGAGCGTTTTCCGTCCCTTCACTGGCCGCAGCTAGACGCAGAGAGCCAGCCAGCAGAGTCACCGCAGCCAGCAGAGTCAGCCACGACATTTGCACCTTCCGAGTCGTCGACAGAGATCGCACTCTGGTCAAGAGCCGCGCTCATGTGTGCCTCATGGGCCGCGAAATGGGCCGTTGATTCAAACTCTGAGACGACAGTCACGGCGAAGCCGTCGTCGTCTTTACTGACGTGCTCAACGTGGCCGCCTTGCCTGGTTCTCGCGATCGAACACCGCAAACAGAGACACCACAAGATCGACGCTATTGCCACTCCAAGCCAGCAGACCACGGTCACGGTAACGCCGCTGCTTTCTTTGTTCGAGTGGGAGAAATCTATCGCTCGCTGTCTTTGAATATGACGAGTGAAGCCACCACTACAACATCGAGCAATGAGTCAAGGGAGTTACCATTCTTTCCGACTAAAGAGTGGGACATGTTGAAGTCTCGTGCTGGTCCACATACGGCTGGCTGTTCGTGCACCTACCTCTTGGCTGCTTTTGTGGGGAGAGGTCGTAACCCATAGACATACATGGGTAGTAAACGTGTGGTAAAGCATTCCTCATGGGCAACGCCAACCACCGTGGAGCAGAGAAGTTCAAGGTTTGATCGACCAAAGATTTTACATTGAAAGTTAACGACACCAGAGTGTGGAGGATTGGTCAGAGGCCCGAGGCGCCACTGCTTCCACCGTATCCTCCCGATACGCTGCTGGGATGGGAGTACTGTGTGGAGTGGTTAAGCGCCGGAGCAAAATCGCTCGCGACGTTCACGACGTAGATATCCGAGGCAGATGGCGCAGTCAACGATCTAGGCTTCCGGACGACGGACGCAGAATCCTGCAGGTCAATGCTCTTCGAGCTTTTCCTGCCCTTGCGTGTGACGTAGTGGGTCTCGATCGGCGGGGTGTCGAGGTTCGGGGCGAGGGGCTTCGTGCTGGCCTTGGTTCGGTAGCGAAGAGTTACCGACGCGACGATGACGACCACCACGAAGGCCGAGACGATTGCGACTACCGTTCCGTTCATGGCGAGAGGCGGCGTGGCAAGGCGAGAGCAAACTTGCGAATGAAAGCACCACGACGCCTCACTTGGCGAAGGAGAATTGAAGCATTGGACGAGGGTGAGGGGAACGTGGCGATGGAGACAAGGCGAGACCCTCCACGTCAGATCTCATGCCCATTTTTTTTCTCCAATGGATTTGGGAGTTTGATTGATTCTCTTCCAATCAAGAAGGCTGGTGGGACAGTACCCATTGGAATGGCCATGGTGGTGAACGAAGAGACCTTCACAGCCTGGAAAAAGATCTAGATCCCACTATCAATACAAACTCCAATACAAAATCTGATGATGATGAAAACCTGATTCCACGCTGTCTCAAATGCCCTTTGTCGGTACGAAAGCTGTCGAACGCTCTCCATTTGAGGGGCCGCGACATTGATCCTCGCTCTCTGCGATATGACAAGCCAATGGACCCAATTCATTTTGGCGCCGTCTGTCGATCGATTTGAGGAAGATAAAGTTCGAAAAAATGAGAAAAATGCTTCTTCCAGAGATACGCCTTCAGATTTGTACCTTCAACGTAGACTCACGACCATCGGAGTCGCGTTCAAGCGCATTGCTGAGTCAGGGTGAGGCGACTTCGGTCGCATACGTTCTACGACAAGAACCAGCGCGAAGAAAGCGAAGACAATGACGACCGTCCCTTCCTGGAGTGTGAGAACCAAACTATCGAGCGAAGGCGGGGGGGGGGGGGGG
>JAADVR010001012.1:0-11015 GCA_023335855.1 Pythium scleroteichum
CGCGATGACCCACGGCGTGACCTTGCGGTCCACCGCCGCGAGATCGCTCTTGACCCACGCGAGCTGCGCCTCGCGCTCGGCGAGCCACGGCGCCGTGCCTTCGACCGTGGCGTCCGTGCCGTTGTTGCCGACGTAGTCGTCAACGAAGACGAAGTGGATGAGACCGATGTCGAGCGAGAACCACGTGCGCAGCGCCGCGTGGCTGGCCGTCGAGATGGGCGTGTAGATGCGAGCCAAGTACCCGAGGTACTTCTCGGCACGCAGCGTCACGTCCTTGTCGCGGCCGTTGAGGTGGCCCGCGTTCACGACGACTTCGTGGTTGCCGTTGATGCCGGTCATCGGGAACACGGCAGTGACGTTCTGCTGCTCGTTCATCCAGAGATCCCACTCTTTGTGCTCGCCATTGGCGTACGAGTAGTCACCGGCGACGATCATGGCCTGGATGTTCTTGCCGTTGTACGGCTTGGTGAACTGCGAGAGCGTGTTCTCCGAGTTGGTCGTGTCTCCTGGATCGCCGACGACGCCGACGATCGTCTCGACGTCGTCCTGGCCGGCGCGCAGCGGCGTCACGAATGAGCCCGAGAACTCGTTGCTGCCGATCGTGTACGTGTACTTGGTGTTGCTGTCCAAGTCGCAGAGCAGCGCCGTGTGGAGCTGCGGCGACGTGTACGAGTACTTGAACTCGGGCTCGTCGATGCTGTAGGAGGACCACGTCGACTGCGCGGTCTTGGTGGCCTTGCCGTTGGACGCCGTGACGGTGTAGGCCGCAGCTACCGAGCTGGCGAAGGAGACGGCGATGCCGTGCGGGCAGTTGACGCTCGCCGACGAGATGCCGAGATGGACTTGGTCGACGGCCGCCGAGGCGAGACCGAGCGACGCGGCGACCACGGCCGCAGCGGAGACGAAGACGCGGACCATGTGGAGGTGGTGGGGCTGGGACGGAGAAGACTCGGTCGTTTGGTTTCGAAGCAAGTTCGACAATGAGCCTCTGCGGTCCACATGCTTGCGAGTTGACAGGGCTGAGGAGGGCCCTGCATGCATGCGATGACGAGACAGGGTGTCATCCTCTTGGCACCGACATCTGGGACTCCGATCTGGGTGATCACATGGCCACCCCAACTTCAACCCTTGAAGTCTCGGCGATCCAGTCGTGTCATAGGCGGTCGCCTGGTTGCGACCGTTCTTCACAAAATCCACTGCCGCGAGCTGGCCCAAGCCAGAGCCAGTGCACGAGCCGATCCACTGTACCGATGGTGCAGGGTCCTTTGAAGGGACTCCGTGTCTTCTTTTCGGGTGGGCCGTCTGTATCCAGTTCCCTGTTCCCGCCCACGGTGCAATGTCGCACCGGTCGGGTTCCTAATACCCAAAGACCGGAGGCTCTGGGAACTCAGCGAGTGGATCGACTCGCCTGCGTGCGGAGGATTCGACGTCCTCTCACGACGCGGAAGTGGACTTTGAATCTTCAAGAAGCGAGCTTCCCTCCGACTCATTTGCCGGGCGAAGGCCTTCAGGTCTCCGGTGGACAATCAAGCGGTTCACAAAACAGAACGGACCGTCTCGCGCCTGTCAACTTGAACCTCACGGGACTGTACGTAGTCACGTGCGTGGTCGTCAAAATGCGCAATCCGGTGGTTCGCGTGCAGAAACACAGCGGGCGGGGCGGCCCAATTGCCCGGCTCACGTTCTTCCTGGCTCACCGTGAGCCAGGAAGAACGCCGAGACCAAAGCAAGTGAGACCGAGAATACTGCGCACACCACCGATGAGCAACGAAGGACTCGCCAAATGCATCGAGTCCCCCTTGGGATCAACGTACCGCCGTTGCCCAGAAGTGATACCCCCACGTGTGTCGTCACCCTGTAACATTGGGACCAGATTCAGTCACTGGGTTTCGGCCAATCGCCTTTGGATCCGCTCTGCCCTCTCTCTCTCTTCTGGTGATGCTGCGTGCGAGTCGGTGCGCTGAGCTAGCGCTGTGCTCGCTAAGCTGCCGCGCGAGCCTTCGCACGCGGCGCAATTGGGTCGCGAACCACGACCAACACGACGCTCGGCGGCCAGGGGCGGCGCGTGTCCGTCCATGCCGTTCGCGCAGGAGCTGGTCGTCCACATGCTGCGATTCGTGATGGCTTTTCGGCGGTCTCATGGGACGGTCTCACTTATTGGGGACAACCCTGCAGGCGGTGTCCGGGTCGAGTGGGTCCAGCGCAAAGGGTGTGGGGTGTACATGGTCAACGGCGCGAGCCGCTCGTAAAGTCCTACGGTCAGAGTCTCGGCGAGAAGAAGAAGCGATCCGAAGCCCAGCGACTGCGGAGACTGGATGCGAGACGCGGGAGGTGGACACCCATGCGAAGGAGGCTGCGAGCGATGGCGGCGCTTAGCTCAGGGAGCCATCGGAGACCATCGATTGCATCTACTACGTAGATGAAAGAACGGGGAAGCCAGTGTCCACCCTCGAACCGATTGATTCCATCAGAGCCAGCCACGAACACCACCAGCGCAGCCACCCTACGCGTTGTGCGTACACCGTGGCGTCCGTCATGGCTGGAAGCTTCCAGGCCTCACTCATTGCCTTCAAAGTCGCCCGGAAGGCTGCGCGAGCAAAGCGTCAGCAATCGGCGGCGCGGCCCATCTCCAGCAGATCTTGAGATGGCGGTCAGCTGAGTCAACTCGCAGCGTGGCATCCATCACTCGAGATTCGCCGCGTTGGGTGGTGCTGCATGACGCGCTCGCTCGCCTACGCTAAGATTCGTCGCGACGGGAGATCATGAGCTGTGAGATCTGAGACCTTCACGACGTGTCGACTGAACAAGCTCGAGATTCGATGACACGGCCAAGATGGGTATCCACGCCTGCGCACACGGATCGGCTTGAGGATTCGCACGCGCTGCGAAGATTCGATTCGCCTGCTCTCTCTCTCTCTGTGCGGCGGTCTCACCGGAAGAGCTCTGTGAGGAGAATCGACCGTCGCAACCGCTTTCCTTGAGCATGGTCATTCGCCAACTTCCTGAGTCGCTACTACCAGTCCCGGGCCAGTCTTCTCACATCCAAATGGTCCGCGTCTTCGTCTCCGCTGCGGCTGTGGTCGCCGCGTCGCTCGGTCTCGCCTCGGCGGCCGTCGACCAAGTCCATTTGGGTCTCTCTTCCGCGAACGCCAACTGCCCGCACGGCATCGCCGTCTCCTTCGCCAGCTCGGTCGCTGCGGCCTACACCGTCGCGGCGTCCAACGGCAAGGCCACCAATATCGCGCAGTCAACGTTCTCGTCCTACAGCGTCAGCGAACCCGAGTACAACTACTCGTACACGTCGCCGCAGCTCCACACGGCGCTGCTCTGCGACTTGGACAGCCACACCAAGTACACGTACACGATCGGCAGCAACGAGTTCTCGGGCTCGTTCGTGACGCCGCTGCGCGCCGGCCAGGACGCCACCACGACGGTCGTGGGCGTCGTGGGCGACATCGGCGACACGAGCAACTCGGAAACGACGCACACGCAGCTCGTCAAGCCGTTCGAAGGCGAGCGCATCCAGGCGCTGCTGGTCACGGGCGACTTCTCGTACGCCACCGGCGAGCACGCCGAGTGGGATATCTGGGCCAACAAGCTCCAGAACTTCACGGCCACGTACCCGATCTCGGGCATCGGCGGCAACCACGAGCCGATCTCGACCACGGCCCATCTCAACGGCCGCGCGAGCGACCGCAAGCTGCGCGCGGAAAACTACCTCGGGTACTTGGCGCGCATCTACACGCCCCTCACGCCCGACGACCGGACCGCGCGGCGCACGTGGTTCTCGCTTGACATCGGTCTCATCCACTTCGTCTTCATCGACGACTACGTCGGCAGCAGTGGCTCGGACAAGATCGAAGGTTCGGCCGCGTGGCTCGCCGAGCGTGAGGCCCAGCTCGCGTGGGTCAAGAGCGATCTCGCCTCGCTCGACCGCAAGGCCACGCCCTGGGTCATCGTGATCAAGCACAACCCGTACTACAACACGTGGAGCGACCACCAGTGCCAGTGCTCGTCGACGATCTTCGAGATCTCGGACCCGGACGCGTGCTGGAAGGGCACGTACTTTTCGGGCGACGTCCACGCCGAGCCGCACTGCGGGCTCCAGGCCAAGCTGGAAGACGTGTACGCGCAGCACGGCGTGAATGTCGTCATGGCCGGCCACGTGCACGCGTACGAGCGCACGAACAAGGTCTGCAAGAACAAAGTGGACGCCGTCCATGGCTCGTACTATGTGACGACGGGCGCCGGTGGCAACTACGAAGGCCACACGGACACGCGTCTGCCGAACGGCCAGGCCCCGAGCTGGTCGCTCAACGTCAACGGCAAGTTCTACGGCGCGTCGCGCGTCATCGCCACGCGGGACTCGCTGCGCACGTTGTGGTTCGGCAACGACATCGTCAACACGGCTGAGCCTGTCGCCACGGACGGCTTCACGATCTACGCCGACGGCAACGACGACGTGAACTGGCCACCGAGCAAGCCGGCGACACCCGCGCCGACGACGCCTGCTCCCACGACTCCGGCGCCGACCTCGCCTGCTGCGACTACACCAACGCCAACGACGCCGACTCCAACAACGCCTGCGCCTAGCTCTGCCAAGCCGACGGAGACACCAACGACCGCTCCGGCGCCCACGACTGCTCGTCCTGCGTGCTAAAAAGCGCGTCTCGCTGTCGTCAAGCTCGACACAATTGGCGGCCTCGCTAGCCAAGCAATTTGTTTTGTCGATCGAACGGATAATAAGAAATCCCCTCGCTTTCATCGACGAAAGCAGAAGAGTCTGGGCATATTTATTATTAGTAGACAAAAGCAGCAATGCAAGGATATGGACGTACGGCGGATCTTTATGCTAAAGTGTTGTATCCGTGGCGATCGTCTCCGTCGCTCTCGCTCTCGCTTTCTTCCTCTTCCTCCTCGTCATCATCGTCGTCGTCGCCGTCATCGTTGTTGTCGGACACACGTTTATGGTGGTACGTCTCCTGCTCCTTGTCCTCCAGGCGCTTGACCACGAGCTTGTTGCCCGCGCGGATCTCGCCGCGGTAGCCCTTCGGGAAGTACGCGCGGTTCCACTCGCGCAGGTCGTCGTAGCTCATGCGGTATCGCTCAGCGATGCCGTGCGGCGTCTCGCCATCCTCGACGATGTGGATCTGCTTGGTGAGCTTGATCTCGGCCACGTTGCGGCGCGCCTCCTCGGCTCGCGAGGCCTCGAGGTCCGGCACGATGAGCAGTTCGCCGACGACGAGCTCGGCTCGTGCACCGATCAGGAACCTGCCCCGGTTGATGTGCAGCAGCTGTGGGTAGTCGACGTTGTACTGCTTGCAGAGCGACTCGAACGTGTCCTTCTTGGCGATGCAATGGCTCTTGTACTTGGAGATGGTCGTGGATCGACAGTCGCTCGTCGCCACGGGCGAGCTGCCCTTGGACGACGACGGCGTCTTCGCGACGGGCACTTCTTCCTCCGGTTCCAACTGGCCGATGTTCACGTACCGCACATGGAGCATCATGCCCGCGAACATGGTGCCGCGCTCGCCCGAGGGAAAGTACTTGCGGTTGTCCTGCCGCAAGAACTCCTCGGTCGTGTTGTACTGCGCCGCGATGTCGCGCAGCGTCTCGCCGGCACGCACGACGTGCATCTGTCCCCAGCCATTGTCGATGCACCCGGGCGGCGGCGGGAGCGACACGCTGCTCGCCTTCTCGACCACGAGCTGCTGGCCGGCGTAGACTTTGACGCGGTGCTTCTTGGACGACGACGACGCGAGCAGCGGATTCAGCTTGAGCAGCCGCTTCTCGGTCGTGTTGAGCTTCTCGGCGATGCTCGCGAGCGTGTCGCCCGCTCGGACCTCGTAGCGGTAGGGCGACGGTTCGCTGGCGGCGCGAGGGGCGCCGAAGGCCGGCGCGTCGCTCGCGTACGTGCCGTACATGGCGCGGCGGGAAGGCTTGATGTGTGGCTTCCTTCCGTCGACCGATTTCCGTCGATAGACAGGCCAGTATTGCAGTGGCGAGCAGCTACACACATCTTTGATTGGCTGAAAATGCGTTTGAAGATAATTTTCAGCCAATAAAATGACGTTTTCATCGCCAGATTCCTGGAATTCGAATAGTCCAACAGAGGAAGACTCACGTCACTTCACGAGATGATACGAAGAAAAGAGAATTGGAATTGGTGTGTGTACAGCATGTCTACGTGGAGCAGCACGGGTCGACGTTGCCGCTGATCTTGTCGGCCTCGGTGTCCTTGAAGAAGAAGAAGCCGAGGCCGAGCCCGAGCACGACGGCCACGAAAAAGAGCGACTCGTACATCATGATGATCAGCATGAGAAAGTACGCGATCGTGAGGTTGGCCATGTAGTAGCCCGCGAGCACGAGCTTGCACCAAAACGGGATGCGGCGGATCATGGTCACGCCGGTCTGCGTGAGCACGCTCGCCTCGGTGGGCTTGAGCAGCGAAGCCGTCGAGCCTGGCGACTGCATCTGGAAATAGTCGGCCGCCGTGACGATCATGCCGTAATGCGCGTAGAGCTTCTTCTCCGTGGCCTCGCGCAGCAGCCCGAGCCCTTCGACCGACATGCCCAGCAGCACGACGCCCAGGAACGCGAAGGCGTACTTGGCGCCCGACGTGAGGATCCACGGCTTGAAGAGCAGCAAAGCACACGTCGCCTGCTCGCCGATCGCGAGCTGGAAGCCGTTGAACATGACCGAGCCGCGCGGCACGAGCGCCGAGCCTTTGTTGCAGAAGCCCCCGCTTGTCTCGGCTGCGCCGACATACTTGGTCTAGACGAACAGGCCACAGTCTGTCAGCTTGGCATTGCATCGAGAGACTAAGAGATCGCCAACGTACGGGGTTCGAGAACACTTCGTGGGCGTGCTCCTCCGAGCACGTGAAGATCTTCTGGTCACCGAGCGAGATCCACGGCACGGCGTACTTGAGCTCCGAGAAGGCCTTGCCGCACACGGGGCACTCGATCTCCGTGGCGTCCTTGTAGACCGCGTCCTTGGTGATGTCCACGGCCACGGGCTTGCCCAAGTTGTTCTTCTACTCTCCACATACACACCCCGTTTCAGTCTCTGTATACACCTCGCACCACGGACGAACAGCGTCTCACCGGCTCGTTCTGGAGCTGGTCGATGTGGCCGGCCATCTCGCAGGCGTAGATGGCCTGGCCGCCGAGAATCGGCGCCTTGATCTCGGGCCGGACGTCCATGTCGCAGAGCGGACAGGTCGTCTTCTTGAGGTTCTGCGCGGCCTCCGCGAGCAGCAGCGCCACGAGCAGCAGCAGCGCGACCGCTCGCATCTTCTGAGCGCCCTGTCGTCGTCGCAGCGCCATGGGATGTCGAGGAATGAGCGTCGTCACGCAGCGCCTTCGCTACCCTCAACCTTTGGGTCTGCCGTGATAGAGGCGGACAGGCACGCGACCTCTACTGAATATTTCCGCTGGACTCAGATGTAAATTACGACTCAAAGGATTCAACAATATCGTCCCAAACGATGTGGGGGGTAGGGTTGAGTTCGAATATAACAACGTTTGTGGATGCGATTGCTAAATGAGGGTGTTTAGTGGTGTAGATGACGTTTTTAGGCGTCGATTTTCGAAGGCTGCATTGTTGACTGCGAAGATCTTCTCTCCTCTTCGCTCCACTTCCGAGCCATCAACAATAGACCGCAATTGTTGAGAAAGAGAACACGAGCAGCCTGCCTTCCATCCCCCAACACTGCACGCGTCTCCCACCTCCACACGAAGCAAAACTAGTCGCGTAGTACTGTATTGAGGATCCTTTAGTGATCGGTCGGGCATTCCGATGTCGCACCTCAACAACATCACGATAGACTCGCCACGTGTCCTTTGGTTCCCATGGGCCCAGCTGCTCGCAACCCACTGACTCGTGGGTGAAGAAATCACTTGCACGAATCTGTTGTCTCCTCCTCCCTCTCAAAACTCGCAGCCGGCCATTTCTCGCCATAAACAGCTTTTTTCGTCTCACGTTCAGTGCTATCAATTGATTTCTGAGTCTGAGTCCTACAGCTGCCACTCCATGCCTCTGCAGCTTTGGCCCCACCGGCTAGTCCGGACGCCCATTATCCAAGTTCCCCCGTCGCGAGTATGAGCTTCTCGAGGGCGTTGGCGCTGCTGGCGGCGCTGCTGGTCGTGTGCGTGGACGCCCACGGCATGCACGCGCAGGCGGACGCCGCCAAGAGCGACCACAAGTGCCCCGTGTGCCGCATGTCGACGCTCGGGAACGGCTACAACAACGCCAACTGGGTCGAGATGAAGAACGGACAGAAAATCTACACGTGCGGCATGGACCCGCGTCCGTTCGAAAGCTACAGCTTCCAGTCCACCGACACGTCCTATCTCGGTGCCAACATGGTGCGTGGGGGGAGATTCATTTTTTTAATATATATTGCGTAGCTTCTCGTTGAGAAAGTGCAGCCACGGTCTCACGGACGACGTGGATTAATTACAGGCCGAGTTCATCGTGGCGACGAGCGACACAGACAACTACAAGTGCACGAACGCGTGCGAAGAGTGCGCCTCGGGCGACGTACGCGACCCGATCTCGGGCATCCCCGTGACGGCCGACAGCTTCAAGATTGTGTGTCTCCAGAACGGACAGAAGATCTACTTTGCCTCGGACGAGACCCGCACGGGCTACTTGGCCAAGGTGAACCAGGAGGTGCGCTCCTCGGTGAACGGCATGACGTGCTCGGGGTCGACGTGCAGTGACTCGACGCAGATCACGACGCTGAGCGCAGCCGCCAAGGCCTTTGACCCCAAGTCCGTCAAGGACGCGGCCACCACCACAGGAAGCAAGGGCTCCTCGGGCTCGAGCAGCAAGTCCAACTCGACGTCCTCATCCTCGTCGTCGACGACGACTCCTGCCCCGTCGAGCGCGACCAACGCGAACGCTGCGGCAAGTGCCAGCGACGGCTTCTGCGCGGGCGAAGGCTCGGTCATGTTCAACGGCTTTTCGTCGACGATCAACGGCTCGTGCGTGCGGCTCTTCTTCCAGCCGTGGGTGCTTAACAGTGCCTGCAAGTACGTGCTGGGCTTCTTCGGCTGCCTGCTCATCGCGCTCGGCAACGAGTACCTCGCCAGGTTCCGCGAACAGCTTCGCCAGAAGCTCTTGGCAGCGCGCAAGCTCCGTCGCGAGGACAAGATCCACCGCCTCGGCTGCAAGGCGCTGCTGGCGTTCATGTACATGATCCAGATGACCGTCGCGTACTTTGCCATGTTGGTCGTGATGACCTACGAGACAGGCCTCTTCATCGCGCTCATTCTCGGCTTTGGTGTCGGCTTTGTGTTTTTCAAGGATTTTGACCAGGACGTGACGAACGAGCGCGGCGTGTGGCGGTACACGGACCCGTCGGTCGTGCGCATCCAGGTCGAAGGCATGAGCTGCATGGCCAACTGCGGCACGACTGTCGAGAACGCTCTGCTGGGAACTGAAGGCGTGACCAAGGCCTTTGTCGAGTTCGACGAGAAATGTGCCTACGTGGCCGGCAGCGCGCCACACTCGAAGCTCATCGAGACCATCGAGGCCGTCGGCTTCGACGCCAAGATCGAGCAATCGAACGCGTTTACACCCGCCACCCACAACGTGTAAGCCCTTCCGTCTTGTTCTCTTTCCTTCATTTTTCGTTTTCTCTCTCTCCGGTCTTTGCGCGAGACCGAAGAGAGCCAAATGCTAGAGTCAGCTAAAATTGTGTGCGTGTGTTGGTTTCGTGTTTTGTATGTTGGATCCCCCCCAGCGACGACGGCAGTTCCCGCAGTGTCAAGAAGACAGTGTGAAGCCGGAAACGTATTGAACAAGTTGTGTTGTCTCATTGTTTCGTGAATGGTTCTTGGAAAGTCTCGAGCAGCTGGCGTACTTTCTTGGCGCCGATGCCAGGACAGAGCGAAAGCTCTTCGAGCGAGGCGTTCATCACACCTTTGACCGAGCCGAACGTGGACAGCAGCGTGATCACGTCGGTCTTGTTGACCGAGCGCACGGTCGTGAAGACGTCGTTGGCCTGCGGCAAAAAGTCGGCGTCGATCTTCTCTTTGATGAGCGAGGCCGACTTGTTCTCGTAGGCCTTGAGCGTCTCGATGTACCGCGCGGCCTCGGCCCAGCTCCACGCGAGGATGAGCGTGAACTGGCTCAGCAGCACCACGCGGTTGATCTCGCGCAGCGCGACCTCGTTGTCGTCCACGTCCACGAAGCACAGCAAAACCATGGTCTTGTACTGGGTCACGTCTTCTTTCTTGACGCGCTGTAGACGGTCTTCCAAGTACCCTCCGTGGAGCAAGTGGTACCGCACGCTCAGAAACAGCACGCAGCACGACTGGTTAATAACGTAGTCCGGCACGAGCCCGTCGCGGAACTCGAGGCTCACGTTCTTGACGGCCTGCAGCAGCGGGTTGCCCGTCTGCCGGCGGTTCACGAACACGACGGTCGCGGCGTCTTTGGACGCCGATGGCAGCGGCTCGACCGCGATGGGCGGCGGCTTGGTGTACGACTTGGTCTGCTTGATGGCCGCGAACGCCTCGTCGAAGCTCATGGCCGCGCCGCCGCTGGTGGCGTGCGCCAGGTACCGCGACGTGGGCACGAAGCCGTCGTCGTCGTCGTCGATGGCGATCGCAGATGCCACCGCCGAGCCCTGGCGTGCGCGCGAGTCGAAGAGGCTGCGCGGCGCGGCGGCGGCATCGGACGACGGCTCCATGGTGGTGGATGGGTGGAAGTTTTTGGGGGCTAGCAACTGTTAGTGACATTTTGACGTCAGAGAAGAGAGGTGGATGGTGCAAGGTCACTCAAATGGGGGATGTACCCATGTTGAATAGCACTTTCTACAAACGACACTTTCTGCAAACGACACTTTCTAGAACGGAACGACATCAAACCGAGAGACTGCGAGAGCCTATGACAAACGACAAAAGATGAGCTCAGCGAGGCCCTCCAACGACGTCCCGAACCTTCCTCACCCCAAAGATCCCACAAAGATCAAGCTCAAAATCAAGCCCGCAGAGCGCGACGCG
>JAADVR010001013.1:0-10996 GCA_023335855.1 Pythium scleroteichum
ACACGTGCGCCGACGAGGAAACCGGATGGCCGACTGGCTCGCCAACCACGCAATGGACATGCAGTCAACCACCAGCTCCAGGACCGCTGATGCGGAACAGAACAACTATTGCCTCAACCGCATGTACGAGTTCCTGACCGATGATGTGGCCCACACCCTCACGCCCCCATTCTACCCGCGATCAATCACGAACAGGATCCAACAACTCGAAGACGAGCTACGCCGCCTTCAGTCCAACCGAAAACGGAACCACCAGGTTCACGCCGCCGATACCAGACAGCCGGAACGTCCCGTAGAGACACCGACTTAATCAAGATCTTACAGAAGCAGGGATATGTCTCTTTGGCCACGCTAATCTGAATATGACCCTACTTTCAAACCAAAAAAAAACCATCGAGGAGATCACTCGGTCGATGTTTTCATGGATCGCGTGGGAGAGTACACGGTACCCTATGTAAACGCCGGTGTTTCAAGTGCTTCCACTCATGCTCGCAGGTAGAATCCAGCATTTTGCACCACCAGTGAAGAACCGGTCGTTTCTGGAGCAAAGTAGCTCGGTCGGACGGAGTCGTGACGCATCAAGACCAACTCGCAGCTATCTCACGATGCCGCTACTCACGCCAAAGAGCGAAGACCCATCAGTATAGATGAAATGTACCAGGTGCAAAGCGGGTGACCCCCTAACAAAGAGTGAAATCTCAGTATCGCCTTCTAGTACTTGAGTAAAAAAGCCCAGTTCATGTGACATGGGTGCATTTGATAATTGGTCGGATATAGAAGTGATCCAACCAAATAATCGAGAGAGAGCTGGAAGCTCAGTTTCCTCGCACGAAGGTGCCTTCACACCCAGGTAGCGTTCGGAGCAATTTCTTGGATCTATGCTTAGTCCAACGAGACTTTCCTGGCACAAATCCCTGTCTGTTGCTCCTCCAGCTAAACTCTTCTCCGAGTCGATCTAGCCGAACACTCGCTCGGCCTCTAATGATATCGGATAGCTTGCCAGACTGAAACACACGACGACAACGATTGGGATAAGAAGAAAACCACCCAATGACCACAGTGGAAAAGTTCTCATCGCGGGCGACGCTACCTTCAAATGGAGATATATTTGTTTGAAACTACGGCGATCTCATCAGAGGTGATAGAGGCATCCTGGTCGCGAAATTCCCCATCGAAACACACATGCAACGAGGTGGGCGAAGCGGTGGTGAACACGTACTGAAGTGCCGTCGTTCCGTACTTGTTGAGGTCGCCACCTTGGCTCGACGCTAGTTGCTTCCCTCCTTGCTCCAACGAGACGACAGCGTTGTCTTTATGATAGACGAACACTGTGATGGCGTAGACGCCGGCACTCTCGAATCTCACCGATCCATCGGACTGGAAACATACTGGTTGGTACTCTTCGCTATGATAACTCCATCCAATCTCGTGTGATAATCTGCACAGGGATCCTTTTGCTTGTGCAAACACGGGCCTCTTAGCGATCTCATCGACGATTTGCGTCAGAGTTCGGATCTCTTTCTTTAGCTGCTCCATCTCCCCTTGTACGGCAACGGGTCCCACGGCGGCAACTTTCGAGAGCTTCATCTCGACGTCTCGCACTTGAGCTGCAAGGATGTCCGTTCGATTCAGAGCCACTTCCCTGAGCGTGAAGAAGTAGTCCACAGGCAGGTGGCGCGAGACCCACGAGAGCACCAGCGATAACGAAACGGAAGAAGTTGCCATCTCTGTGTTCGCCACAGTCTGGCGGCCCAGCAACTCCAAGATTATCACACCCTGGACTTTCTCTACACAAGCGAAATCATAATTCGTCAAAATGTCGTCGTATTACAGTAAACGAGTAGCGAAGCGAGAGCATACAATCAACAAGCAAACGCGCGTCGCAGATTCACAATGAACTTTCATTCGATTACTTTGTTTGTGGGAGAAACCCCTTCGTATCTGGTCGGGGGACTGAACTCCTTTCGAGTGCCCGGACTCTGGACAGTGAGAATCATAGCCCGTCAATCGACCTTTGCTCCGCGAGTTACCCCATTTAAACATGCATTAACTATGGCATTCAATTGTCGAGCGTTCCAATTCGTTGCGGCTAAGCTTGATGGCCATCCTGTTACATCGTAGAACGCGCAGCAGACCCTTGATCGGAAATTGTTTTCCCACTATAATTTCCTTTGACCCCTGGCAAAAGTGAGCCAGGAAGGTTTTTCATGCGCCGACAACTATTGAACACCACACAATGTCAGTGAAGATTCAAAACGCCACTTATAAAAGGTAAGATTTCTTGTGGTCCAATGTGGGACACCAATAGACTGGTGGGACGTCGTGCTGTTTGTTGTCAAAGCCGGCGACGGGGGACCCACGATGGAGTGATGGAGAGGGATCTCGTACTCTTCCTTCCCAGATTTACTACTTCTCATGAGGAGAACTTCAGGCTTACGAATCGTTTCCTTTTGGCTCAGCGGACAAGACACGGCCCACTAAACGGAGCTTGCGGCGAGTCGCGAAGAACAGCGGGGGAGAAAACGTCTGGCTGCGAGCTGTGATTGCGTCATGTGGGCGACCAAGATTGTCACGTTGGACTTTCCTCTGCACCAGCGAAATCATGATTCGCCTTGAGACGGGTTGATGCAGTAAGCGTCTTCAAAGGCGGTCGTGCAGTATATAATAAAGGGATATGGTCCAATTGTTTTGGACAGTAAACAATCCACCACAGTAAACACCTCCGAGACCCACATTGAAGCGACCGTCACGACGGTACACTCGCGGATCCAGTTTGGTTAAAATCCCTCTCAGTTGATCGGAAGTGCTCCCATCCAGTATCCGGTTTTCGAACTGCTCACTCTGGAACTTCCCAGCCTCTGCGCATTAACACCCACTGCCACCCACCTACAGCATCCGCCATGGTCGCCACCATCGACACCAACGCCAAGCTTCTCGTCACCGGCGCCTCTGGCCAACTGGGCCTGCTCGTCGTCAAGCATCTGCTCGACACGCTCAAGATCCAGCCTAGCAACATCGTCGCCGGCTCGCGCAACCCGGACAAGCTCAGCGCGTTCGCCGCTCGTGGCATCGCAACGGTTAAACTGGACTTCAACGACGTCAAATCCGTCCACGAGGCCGCCAAAGGCGTCGACCGCGCGCTCGTGATCAGCGGCGTCGATCTCCTCGACAGTATCACGAGCCACAAGGCGGCTATCACGGTGCTCATCGACGCCGGCGTCAAGCACATTCTCTACACGTCGCTCCACAACGTCGAGACCTCGAAAGGCCAGAAGCACGTTCTTAACTGACATCTTCACCAGCAATAACGGGAGGGAGTAGTCACCCTCTCAATACCAACAACTCGTTCTACAACCCCGAGGGATTCGAACCACGCGGCACAGAACGATCTACAGCAGGAGAGCCAGTCAACGTTCAGTACCTTAAAGCCAGGGAGTGTTCCGGACCTGAACTTGGACGATCTCCGGGTGCGAACATGGACGACGAGTGCCACCAAGCAAAGCTTGGAGCGACACTTGAAAAAGAAGTCATCCTGCTCGCCGCTGGCGAAAAAGGAGCAAAGCGCCAAGGCCAAGGAGGAGAAACGTCTGGCGAACTGTCGTGCCTACCAGGCCGGTCCCGGAGACTCTCTCCGCGCTGCTCATGCTACCGCCGGATCCTACCGGAACGGCGGAGAACATCACGATTGTGTCCGCAGCAGAGCACCTCACCACCACGCGGAGTCTCTCCACGCGCCGGGCGACATTGATTTTGCGCGACGGGAGATGTGACGAATGCTCCTGCGCCTTTGGAACGCAGGTGAGCAAAGAGGAGTGCGAATGCGCTTGCCACTGTAAGTGCTGCTGCCCCCAGCTCTTCCATTGTATCACTGGATGCGCATGCGACTGCGATTGTCACTATGAGGCGCAATCAGATGATGAAACTCAAGTTTACTTAGGGCAGCCTGCGTTGAATCATACGTCAACTCCGGCCGAGACCTCAACCGGAGCCGGTCAGAGCGCCGACTCCGGCGAGGGGGAAGACCAGAGCACCCTCAGCGAGAACTCCGAACAGGGGCAGACGAACAGCGAGCCAACCGACCTACCAACCATCGAAAGCGAAGCCGACGGGCCTTCGGCCACCGCACCGAACGAAGGAAGACGAGCGGCGGAGCGCAAGGGTCATCACCAGGTACCGGAGTTACCGAAGCAGAGCGAAGTGACGATCAGGACGAAGCAATGACTGGTACCGAGCCGTTGGAAGTGGATTTGGCGAACCAGTCAACCGCCCAGCTCCAAGAACTGCTCGTACTGCATCTCGATCTGTCCGACGAGCAAGCGGCAGTCAACGCCAGGCGCGTGCTGGTTGCTCTCTTCGGCGAGCAACTACGCCAAGCCGCCAAAGGTGGTCGGCACGACAAGAACCCGAATTCGCACTTGCCCGACCTCAAGGCCAGCGAAGTTGATTTGTTGTTTGAATATGCTGCCACCCTTCGGAGATTCCTGCGTTATCAGCCAGCGAGAATCGGCGCCATGCTGCGCGACGTGTCGGTCGCGGCTTTCCGATCCACGTGGACTCTAGAGCGGACGTTGGCGCAGCGCACCTCGTCGGCGAGAACACCGCGCGCACCTCAAACGAACGCTTGGGCTCAGGATTCCGGCGGACTTCTCCCCAGATCACCCGACTTTCCGGTTTTCCGGTTCGACCCGATCCTGTACATGGAGGAGGAGGTGGCTCGATATCGAGCACTCTGTGAGCAAGAGCACGCTTTTGGTACAGCTACTCGTGTTCCCACGGATGATGAATGGGTTATCCTACTCGGTTTAATGGCCGGCTCCATCAACGCTGCCCCAGTTCTTGAAACGATGTTGCACAATCTCCCAACTGGTCTGGATCCATACGGAGATTATTCATCGGGCGGAGGGAGAACTGTGGGTACCATTGCCCCGGCTGTCGAAGGTCTTCAATTTCAACCAAACTACGTGTCGCCTAGTGGAGGAACTCCGCCAAAGCGCAGCTCACCAGAAGTGGTCAGATGAACGATTCGAACGCATGCTCGCCATGGTCAAGTCGGTCGTCTACAACCCCGAGCTCCACTCGCTGCACTTCTTTTTCTTCACGAAAACCGACGCGACCCTTTTCGACGGGCTGGTGATCCCGTTCAGAGCCTCGCGACTGACTCCGCGGGATCCGGATGTAAATTGCGCGAATGCTGCGGAGCAGCATTCACGCGCCGTTGGCTCGACGGCAACAGGAGCGGCGCAGTCGGGATCGGCCAAGAGTCAGCCCTCAGGGCCCAACGATTTCGTGATGGCGGGAAGTAAACGGGGTAGGCGGAGGCGGTCACAGACCTCTACTCAACGCGCTCAGGAGCCGAGTAGGAACGGATACAGTGGCAATCCGGGGACGAGTAACCAAACCGAACAAGTGCAGTCGGTGGTGTCATCACTGACCGGAAACCGTTTTGGCGATCTTGCCGGAGAGGACGAAGACGCGGAGGATACAGGAGTAGTTGATGTCACCGAAGACAGCGATGATGACGACAGGAAGGAGGCGCCGGCGAAGAACAGCCCACAGCCGTCAGAGGAGGACGCTCTGGACGCGGCGGTTGCCTTGTCCCGGATGGAGAGGGTACGGTCTACGATCTCGCATAAAGTCGCTGACATAGCGGGCGCTTTCTCTCCCCAGACTGTAACTGACGCGATCGACCGAGCACGGCCGCACGTAACGGACAAGGCCTCGGAGGCGTGGATTCTGGAAGCCGTCGGCGGTCGACTCACGGCGACACCTGAAACCGGAAACTGCCAACCCTACGCCCTGGTCGAAGCTCTTATCCAACAGGATATTAAACTGTGGAACGCGCCGGACGACATCGAAGGACTCACGGTGCTGTTGAAATATGGGATGCTACTCGCTCATAAGGCTGCCTCGGCCGTCGACCTCCGCAACAACAATATTATCTCTATCCTGAATCTCCCACACGAGAAACCCGTCGATCTGCCACTAGCAGACCAGATGCGGCTCGTCACGACGTTTTACGAAGACCTTGCGGTGAGCGCCTCATCGCTCTCGTCAGTTCTACCAGAACGCCTGTGGGGGAGATTCGACACTCTGCGCATGGCTGCCAAACTGCTCAATCGAACGATTTTCCTCATCAGTAAGTCCGCAGACCCTACCAATTGCTACCTCAACGTTGTTCGGATGCAACGGACGAAGGCTGGAGAAGAACACGCAGCCCTGCTTCAACCAGGGGTGAAAGACTGGTTGGAAATGCTCGAAGATGACTGCAAAACCACCGGAAAGGCCCCACTGGTGCTCTGTCATACCGGCAACCACTACAACTCTGTAATCTACGATCGAACTCGACCAGCCACGGCTACTCAACCGGCGAAGAAGCTCAAGACCGCGAAGCTCAACGATCTGTGGAAGAAGGGCCCCGCACCAGGTGATAACCACTCGGCTCTCACGGCCAACGGATCCTCGTCGACCTCTCGGGCGGCTGTCCTGGCATCGTCGGTCCGCCTGGAAGAGACCGACCTACTTGACTTCCTCGTTGACCCGGCGTGGTCCAACGACGATAAAGCGGAGATTGCTCGCATTCTGGTCGCGGGGGACCTGAACTTCAAGGAACGGCTTCGGGATCTCCAGACGGGGCCCTCACCCCTCTCGACGCCGGGTTCGAGCACACCGTCGACGCCTCAGTCTGCAGACGACTCAACGCAGGGCAGTGGCGGCGAGTACCGTCCGTCTCAGTCGGGTAGTGAGGCCCCGCCGGCACCTCAAGGATTCAGTTTGGCGTCGCAAGGCACTGCAGAGTACCGCGAATGGTCCGACGGTCTGTGGAAGATAGTCCAGGACGACTGGTTAGCGCAGTACAATGAACATCTGCCGGATCTGACCCAGCGGAAAGAGCTCCTGAAGTACATGCGAAGATATCCAGATCGACTCTACGAGGCAGGGAGTTGGTGTGGGAACCCGCTTGTTCTCCTGGAGCACCTTGAACCGCAGCACATTAAGCAGTGGATGCTTGCTGACTGGGTCTCACACTGTGAGCGAGTCATCGCTAACGCGGTGGAAGGAATTATGGACGCCGAAGCGCGTTCGGTGCTCGACACGTGGGTGCAGTCCATCCAAGAGGCTCCGTCGGCCACGATGGGTCGGTCGCTGCTCCGAAACGAGTCGGCATGGGGACTTCTGGAACAGCACGCGCCCATGGCAGTCCGCGAACACCACGCCGACCCGTTGCTCACGTGGGATTACAAGGAGTTCAACGCCAACGTGATGGCCCTCAATCGTCTCGTTCCAGAGATGGCTGAGCGGATCTTGATCATGGATAACTGGCCGGGAGACCGATTGGCAGCTACGCTCACGTTGGCGTACGCACAGAGTATCAGGTTCCGAGAGGAGATGAGAGCGGCGATGGCAGCCAAGTCGTGGGATCCCGTGGGTGAGTATTTCCACGAGGTACTGACAGCCACCGAGGAGCTTGTGTCTCGATGCTAAAGGCCTCGACCGGATCGTCCAACCACCAACTTCATCGAACACCTTACTGATACCCCGTCTCGATGGACAGTGACTGCGAAGTTTCTTCGAGCTGACATCTGGACGGGCGTCGACCACGTCATCCAAGTTCCCACGGGATACAACCACAGGAGTGCTCACGCAGAATGTCCGGGGATTCAAGGCAGATCACCGAACACAAGACAAGTGGATGGCAGTCTGGAAAGGCACCATCCGCGGGCGCAAGATCCTGTGCGTGTGTGTCCAAGAGACACATGTTACATCAGCACGAGAGGCAACTGCGCTAGAAGCGAAGTGGTGCAAGGTTTGGGGACTGATACCGGATGCGACGCGTCCACTCACGTTCTGGACAATCGCGGACTCGAAGGCTCGCGGCGTTGGTTTCCTCCTCCACCCGAGCCAGCGCGACCGCGGTTTCCAACGTGTGGAACCAGCCACGGACCCAGGTCGCTGTCTCGTCATTGAAACTTCAACCGAGCGGTACGCGAACGTGTATGCGCCAACAAGTAGAGCACGAGAGGTTTTCTTTGCAACTCTTCAGGATTGTCTAACGCGGGACCAACGGCGCACGTTCGTCCTCGGCGACTCTAACTGTGTCCTTGACACAGCGCGGGATCGAGTTCGAGACGGAACATGGGGGCAAGGCAGCTGCGAGAGTCGATCGCTCAAATCCCTCATTCGCACCTCCAGCTCATCGACGCCATCGACGTCCTTGACTCGCAAGACCGCCCTCTGCAACGGCTGACCTACTGGCAGGGAGTCACCGGAGCACGCCTTGACCGCGGGTACGTGTCCACTTTCGACAAAGCGTGGGTGGTGGGGGTCGAAAATGTCGTACCGCCGTCCGCCACGGATCATTGTGGGGTCGTCGTCTGGGTACGGGATCCGAGCATTTCACCTATCCAGCGTGCGCTGGAACCGTCCATGTACCCCATCACGGCACGCGATGCAGACGCGATGGAACGGCAACTGGGAGAGGAAATTTGCTCCGTCCTGAACGCGGCGTCGAAGCTGGACATGGATCTCACGTGCACTATCCGCCAACTCAAGAACACATTAGCCCGGCTCCGACGTGCCGAGCGTCGCCGAGCCCGCCGGCAACAGCGGAAGCACGAAGCGCGGGAGCGCAAGAGTATCGTGCCCCTCCAGGACTTTATTCAGTACGTACAGGCGCGAGTCGAACGGAAGGCCCAGATCCGGTACTGCGAAAACATTCTCCACCGCAGTGGCAATTCAGCCCATCTACTGAAGCGATTGGTCCGCATCGACCAAGGTCGGATTGTCCCGCGTCTGCGATCGACGCAAGGCACGATCTTTCCGCCGGAGACCCCTGTCGCGGACTGCATGGCAGCCGAGTGGAGGCCTCAGTTCGGGACACGGCATGCGACAGTTCTCCCAGCGGCGCTACGGCAAACCTGCGAGGACCTTTTCCGCATCCCCGAGGAGAACCGGCTTGATGCGGCCGCCCACGCCGACTTGTTAGCAGAGATCACGGAGGATGAAGTAAGCTCCGCGTTGAAGCACATGGGCTCCCACAAGGCGGCAGGACCGGATCGGCTCCGCAACGACTTCTACAAGGATTGGTCCACGCTGGTGTCGCCTTGGCTGGCTCGTGCATTCACCCAACTGCTGCACGGCCGTCCGATTCCCACGGACTTCGCAGAAGCCCTGATAGTACCGATCCCAAAAGGCGGCGACCCGACTGCAGCCTCCAACTACAGGCCGATCTCACTGTTGCAGTCCAGTTACAAGATCTCCACGAGAGTGCTCGCCGACCGCGCCCAGCGCAGTCTGGGTAAGGTCATCAATGCGGATCAAAATGGGTTCGTCCGTGGGAGGGCCCTAGAAGACAATGTTACGATGATGAGGGCGATACTCCGTCACGCGTCCGAGGCTGCGACCCCGTCTGGAGCGGTGGTGCTGGTGGACTTCTGCAAAGCGAACGACTCAGTTGACCGTGAGTATTTATGGTACGCCATGGAGGCCTTTAGATACCCGCAGGATTTTATCTTTCTCATCCAGCGTCTTCATGACAACACACGCGCACGATTCCTGGTGAATGGCGAATTGTCGGAGGAGTTTGCAGTTGTGTCAGGAATTCGACAGGGGTGCCCTCTTGCACCGTTGCTATTTTTAATAGCCGCGGAAACGCTCAAGTACGCGATCGATGGTTGCCCAGAGATTCAGGGCATTATCTTACCAGGCCAAGAGGGCGACCATGTCCACACCTTCTCGGCTTTTGTGGACGACTCGGCGGTGTTTCTGCGGGATGTGGGCATGATCTCGCATCTCGAACAGGTTCTGCTGAAGTTCGAGGCAGTGTCTGGTCTGAAGGCGCAGCCGCACAAGAGCCATGCCGTGGTATTGGACCCCACCTATGACAAACCGCTGCTGGGCAGCTTCCCGGCCGTGCCACGCGGCACCACCGTGCCGTATTTGGGAGTTGAGATCGGTCTCGCGGATCTACAGAAATGCAACTGGGATAAGCGGCTGACCAAACTCACAAAACGGCTAGGTTGCCTCAGCCAGTATACCACAGGGGTGGCGGATCGAGTCCAAGTGACCAATCTAGCATGCATTCCAAGTCTACTCTTCACGGCCAAGTTTTTTCCGCCGCCGACTGACCACCAGCAGCGCTTGGATGCCCTTTAGCGTGAGTACATTTGGAATGGCACAATCGGACGAGAGCCCAGGAGGTCGCATAAACTAGCTCGGGAAATTCTCGAACTCCCACGGCATCTCGGTGGAGTGAGCTTGCGCGACTACTGGGGCGCAACCCTCGCGCAGGCGGCAACGAGCCTACTCCGATGGAACGCACGCCCTCACGACAAGTACTGGGACGCTTTCCGCCATCTACGGCGGCCCGCTACCGGAGATTGTGTCCATACGTACCCGCGGGATACACCGAGACCGATGCACTATCGCCTGGTGGACGAGGAAAGTACGTCTCGCGCGGCACAGCACGTGGTGAACGCAATCCTTGCCGACGCGTATCCACACCCAGACTCTCTGACAGCTCCCAAGGCCTCGGTGCTCGAAGTCTGGTCTCAGCCGTGGACGGGGCTGCGCTGGAAGTCATCGCGGGTGGGATGGATACGCGTCCCTTCGCACGTTCTCCCGGAGCTGCAGGAGGTGCAAACCGCCACGTACGCAGCGATGCCGGCGGAGATCCGGGCCTTCTGGGCCACGTTCCCCTGGTACGATAACTCGTGGATCCGTGACCATGAAGGACGGGCGCTCAAACGGAACCAGCACAGCAGTATCAGAACTCAGTCACTCGCCTCCCTCGAGCTCCACAAGATTGAACCCGGTCTGTACCAGTTCACGAACCCGGCGGGGGACCCGTATCGAATGCGTGCTTCCAGCACCCGCAGGATGGCGGAGTGGCTCAAAACCATCATCTGCAACCTCGCTAGCCTCCACGGAGATGGTGTCGCCGAGACCAGAGTCTATGCGGCCGGGCCCCATGAGACCTTCGACAAATACGAGTGGATAC
>JAADVR010001014.1:0-10963 GCA_023335855.1 Pythium scleroteichum
GCGGGACTGTACTACTGGGAGCCGGCCTACGTGTCCACACCAGGGCTGGGCAGCGCCTGCGAGTCGGCTATCCTCTTTTCGGTGGACTGGTCCAAATACCCCAAGACCAAGGCCACGGCACTGCCGTCCGTCGCGCTCTTCAGAAGTTGATAGTCCCCACCAGACTCAAACATGCGAGGGCGCGAGGCCTGTAGCCATTAACTGTATGAATCTGCAAAAGCATCACCCTAGATAGCGTCACCTTTGGAGAGTCACGTCGTGCCGCTCGGCGAGCTCCTGGAGAGACACGACAGCGAGTTCACAGTTGGCGAGCTTGCGGTTCATGCCCAGCATCCGCTTGAAGAAGTAGCTGTGGCCCACGACCGCGATGTGGTCATAGGGAAGCTTGGAGACATTCACCAGGAACTGACGGATCCTTTCGTCGACCTGAGCCTTCGTCTCCCGCAGCGCGACGACCTCGTCGACGGTTGTTGGGACTTTCGCGACCTGTGGATCCGACCGGAGGGCCAGCGGCACCCACCAGTGAGGCTCGAGCGAGCTGACGTCGAGGTTCAAAGCCTCAAAGTCTCTCGCGAGGTCTACGCAATGAAAGCTTCGGTCAGAGCCGACGGCTGAGGGGAGAACGAGGCAGCCAGCACGGAACCTGCGGCGTCGCGGCCGATGTCGCTTGACGTGTCCAGCATCTCCCGACATGATGGATCCACTGCAGAGACGCCCAGTCAGCTCCGAACCGCTTCAGCCACTTGACGCGAGGCGCTCACCGATATACGGGATCTCGACGTCGCGGAAGCCGCCGGCGGCCGTCTGGATCGCGCGACTCAGCGGACTCACCACGATCTGCCAACTCTACGAATCAGCGTCTTCTCTCCCTCGCTGCCGTGTGCAGGGATGCTAGCTCACCGCCTGGACCTTCTCGTCCAGTCCATCCGCTCGGATGCGGCCGTGCAGCTCGGTCACCTGCGCGTCATTCTCCAGTCTCAGCGTCTCTCCGCCTCCATCGTCGCGAAGAGCTACGGGTGACCTGCTGCTCGCCCCGGGCGCTCAGTCGCGGGTCCAGGATCATCGGGTCGCGCGTCCAGATCCACGAGAAGTTGCGCAGGCTGCGCGAGCGCCACTCGTTGAACTGGGAATCGCCGTGGCGGATGCAGTAGAGCTGCTTCTCCATGCTCCTTGCGTCGTCCTTCTGCGCATGGCTTGTCTTCTTCCGGGACGCCAGAAATGTTGCGGGAAGGTCGCACAATAAATGTGGAGCTTCTCGCCAGCCACTTGCTGTAGCTACACAGACACAATGGCCGACCAGGACGCCGTCGAGGCCGCGGCTCGCTGGACGCGCACCAACTGCCCGTCGTGCGACCGCAGCTACAAGTTCTACTGCCCGACGTGCTGCACGCCCGTGGGCGAACCCGAGGGCGAGCGCGCGCCGTCGCTCGTGCTGCCGCTGCAGGTCCACATCTGGTTCCAGGACAAGATCAAGAAGAGCACGGCGCCGCACGCCAAGGTGCTCGCGCCCCATGACGTCGAGATCGTTCCGTACCCGCTGAGCGAACAGCACACGGCGGCGCTGCAGTACGACCGCGCGTCGACGCTGGTCGTGTACCCGTCGATCACCTCCGAGACCATGCCCGAGATGACCAAGGACGACCTCGAGAACGTGCGCACGCTCGTGTTCATCGACTGCCCGTGGCAGAAGGCGCCCGTGATCTTACAGGACGACAAGCTCGCGGCGCTGCGGTGCGTCAAGCTCGCGAGCCCGCCCACGGAGAGCAAGTTCTGGCGGTACCACCAGGCCGGCCCGGGCTGCGTCTCAACCATCGAAGGTGCGTACGTTTCTTGATTGGATTCCAAGAGTATCCAGACCCTGAAAACCATGTGTCCTGCTGTAGCGATCCAGCTCATGCTGCAAGACTACGTAGACGCCGCTGCGGCTGCAGGCGTGGCGCTGCGCGACGGCGCGGCCTCGACCAAGCTCGAGGACCTGCTCTTCTTCTTCAAGATGCTCTACTCGCAGATCGCCGAGCGGTACGAAAAAGACCCGAACATGCACCGCAAGCCGCCCATGGACGAGGCCGAGAAGGAGCGCCAGCGCGTGCTGCGCAGCCAGAAGGAGCTCGGGCGCAAGCGCAAGCTCGAGACCAAGCGCGAGAACTGGCAGAAGATCTCGGCGGCGCTCGCGTCCGGCGAGCTCGCCGCCGTGCCGCGCTCCAACGACCGGTGCTTCAACTGCAAGGAGCCCGGCCACGAGGCCAAGCAGTGTCCTCAGCCCTGTCGCTACTGCCAGCGAAGCGGCCACTTCAGCGGCGACTGCTCCATGAAGCGCGTGCGCCAGGAGCTCACGTCGCAGACGCAGCAGAAGATCACCAAGGCGCTCTAATATCGTAATTATTTTGATCATTTCCTCCATTTACTGTAATTTATGGGTAGTTCTCTGTCTATATGCTGCTATATACAGATAGTAATTCTCTCTTCGTTATTGTGCCTTTCTTGTAATTTTGCCACGTGGTACTGTCTAGAGTCTGTTATATGGAGGGGAACGTACCCGATTCCTGGTACCCAAGTGGCTTCCTTCTTGGGGAGCTCCTGACACGGCGACCCCCATCCGACCATGGACACGCTCGCGCGGTACCTGCCGGCGCTGCGCTCGCAGAGCAGCTCGTCGCGCCACCGCGCGGCGCGCGAGCTGCGCCACTACATCGAGTCCGAGTCGCGCGACCTCGCGCACGCCGTGTACATGAAGTGGGTCGGCGACATCGCGGCCAAGCTCATGGACATGTGCAACAGCGGCGACGCGCCCGAGCGCATGGGCGGCATCGCGGCCATGGACGAGCTCGTCGAGCTCTTCATCGCCGAGCGCAACGACCAGACGATCATCGAGTTTGCGCACTCGCTGACCAAGGTCTTCGAGAAGATCCCGGCGGCCGACGCCGCGACGCTGCGGCTCGCGGCCAAGGCGCTCGGCCACATTGTGTCCACGGGCGGCACGAGCCTCATCGAGTTTGTGGAAGACTACCACGTCAAGCCGGCGCTCGAGTGGCTCAAGAACGAGACGTTCCACGTGCGGCGCCACGCGGCCGTGATGATCCTCAAAGAGCTCTCGACCAACGCGCCGTCGACGTCGTTCCGGTACATGGACCGCTACTTCGACTTTATCTGGAGCGCGTTCTGGGACGGCAAGATCGTCGTGCGCGTGAGCGCGAGCGAGTCGCTGCAGACGTGCTTCTCGCTCATCCAGCAGCGCGAGTCGAACCGCAAGAGCGCCTGGTACAGCCGCGCGCTCGAAGAGGCCGAGAACGCCTTCCGCCGCGGCAACTCGGACGCGACCCACGGCGCGCTGCTCATCATCAACGAGCTGCTGCGCAACACGGGCGACTTTATGCACCCGCACTACGCCAAGGTCTGCCAGCTCGTCTTCCAGCTGCAGGACCACAAGAACACGGCCGTGCGCTCGGCCGTGATCAACCTCTTCCCAAGGCTCGCCAAGTTCAACACCTCGGCCTTCCTCGACCGGTGCTACCGACGGTGCATGCTCCACTTGCTCGAGGTGCTCCACTCGGCGACGACGACCACGCGGTCGGACGCACTGCTGTCGATCGGCAAGCTCTCGCTTGCGATCGGCCCGGCGCTCGCGCGAGACGAGCAGGCGCTGCCGGCCATCATGAGCGGCATCAAGATCGGCCTGCAGGTCAAGAAGAAGGACTTTGACACGCACAAAGAGGCGCTCGCGTGTCTGCGCATGCTGGCCGAGGCGGTCGGCCCGGCGCTGGTCCGCGTCGACATCGAGTCGATGATCTCACAGCTCTTCCAGAACGATCTCGACTCATCGCTCGTCGAGACGCTCACGACGATCGTCAAGAAGATCCCGGCGCAAAAGTCGCTCGTGCAAATGAAGCTCTTCGAGCGACTGAGCGCGATCCTGAGCGCGGCGCGCCAGGGCGACGGCATGGGCGCGGCCAACACGCCGACGAGCCGCACGCGCACCAAGACCTCGACCATGTCGGCGACCTCGACCACGTTTCTCTCCAAGCTCTCGTCGGCGATCGAGCGGTCCAAGAACAGCGCCATGTCGTCGTCCTCGGACGCCAACGCGCTCTCGACCGCGCAGATGGACTACGCGTCGGCCGTGATGATGCAGTCGCTCGCGCTCGAGACGCTGGCCAACTTCGACTTCCAGGGCAGTCGCCACATCCCGCTCATGCAGTTCGTCCACGAGACAGTCGTCAAGTTCCTCGACCACGACGTCGCGCAGATCCGAAGAAGCGCCGCGATCACATGCTGTAAGCTGCTGCTGCCGCCGGGCGAGGAGCGCAGTCTGATGACGTCGGAGGACTTTGCGCGACCCGTGACGGCGGTGCTGGAGCGGCTGCTGACCGTCGGCATCGCCGACACGGAGACCAGCATTCGGCTCCAGGTGCTGCGCTCGCTCGATGCTCGCTTCGACCCGCTGCTCGCGCAGAACGACAACCTGCGGTGTCTCTTCATCGCGCTGAACGACGAAGTTTTTGAGATTCGACAGACCGCGATGAGCACGCTGGGTCGCCTCACCCACCACAATCCGGCCATGGTACTGCCGTCGCTGCGCCAGACGTTGGTGCAGCTACTCACAGAGCTCGAGTTCAGCGGCGACTCGCGAGGCAAAGAAGAAGGCGCGCTGCTGATCGGGTGTCTGCTGCGGTCGGCCTCACAGCTGGCCAAGCCGTACGTGCTGCCAATTCTCAAGGCGCTGATGAAGAACCTCCGCGAAGACTCGGAACACTCGCGCAACCGCAGCACAGTCAGCGTGAGCCGCGCGATTCTCGCGACGCTCGGCGATCTCGCCGAAGTCGGAGCAGAGGAACTGCTCCCGTACCTGAACCAGCTGCTGCCGGAGATCATCGACCAGCTGCGTGACTCGAGTAACCCGCAGATCCACCAGGTCGCGATCAAGACGCTCGGTCAGTTGGTGTCGTCGACCGGCGACGTCATCCGACCGTATTACGAGTACACGGAGCTGTTGGATCTGCTGTGCCACACGCTGCAAAAGTCGGGCGATGCCTTTGAGCCGCTTCGCATCGAAGCCGGTCGCACGATCGGCATTCTCGGTGCGTTGGACCCGTACAACCTGCGACTCTTCCACCTGCAGAAGCAAGGAAAGCTCGCCAACATCCCGCCGTCTCGCGAGTTCCGCACGAGTTTGCCGGGTCAAGTGAACGGAGTTCCCCCCGCGGTGGCTCTCGCTGGAGGGCTCGGTGGTGGGCCCCTGGGCAGTGCGTTCCACTCGGACGGGAAGAAGGGATCTTCTGGCAGGGGTGGGGCGGGCGTGAGTATCGGCTTTGGTAACCAGACATTATGGGACAATGAGGACACCCGGATGATCCAGGAAGTGGCGCAGCTTACGAGCCGCACGCGGAGCGATACTGAGAAGGTCAAGCAGATCAGCAACAAGCTCACGGTCAAGCTCGAGCCGCCACCTGAGGACGTGCTGCCGTCGATGATCGGCGACGCGTCACTGTACTTCCCGGCCGTCGCGACGAACGCGCTGATCCGTATCCTACTCGAGCCGCGGAACTCGGCGCACTACCAAGGCACGTTCGTGGCGATCATGTACATCTGCAAGAGCCAGCGCAAGAAGATCGCTCCGCATCTCGAGACGATCATCCCGGCGTTCCTGTACACGATGGAGCGCGTCAACAAGTCGCTGCGCAAGTTCCTCTTCGAGCAGCTCTGCGATTTGGTGCAAATCGTGGAAGAGCAGATCCAGCCGCACCTCGACCACGTGGCGATGGTCTCGATCGTCAACAGCTACTGGGACGAGCACATCGAGGAAGTGCTCAACCTGGTCAAGAAGCTCGCGACGTCGCTCGGCGAGCGGTTCCGCGTGTACCTCCCCGACCTGGTGCCCGAGCTGCTCCGCGTCATTCGAAGCGAGCGAGACAACGGCAGCCGTCCTCGTACACTGCTCGTGTTGAAGACCGCGGTCTCGCTTGGTCGCCTGCTCGACGGGTACCTTCACCTCATCATCCCTGCGCTCGTGGCCTTGATCGAAAGCGACGCCGACCTGAACGCGCGGAAGCAAGGCCTCGGCTCGCTCGGCTCGCTCGTGAAGAAGCTCAACGTGAGCGTGTTCGCGTCCAAGATCATCCACATGCTGGCGCGCGTGATCGCGTCGCAGCCCGAGCTCGTCTACTTGGCGATGGACTGTCTCTGCTGCATGGTCTACACCATGGGCAACGACTACGCGATCTTCGTGCCAGTTGTGAGCCAGGTGCTCGGCCGCCAAGCGTCTCGGTCGCACGACATCTTTGATCGATACGATTTGCTGGTCTCCAAGATCCTCAAGCACCAGCCTCTGCCTGTAGCCGCGTGGGCGACCGACCAGCTCAAGGCGAGAGCGTTAACGTCCGAGACCCCAAGCGACCGTGCAGATGCCGGTGGTGATGAGGCCAAGAGTCTCCCGTGCGACCAGAAGAACCTCATGAAAGCCTGGGAGGCGTCTCAGCGTGGTACGAAGGAAGACTGGACCGAGTGGATGCGAGGATTCTCAGTCGAGCTGCTGCGCGAGTCGCCGTCGCCTGTGCTGCGCGCCTGCAAAGAACTCGCGTCCGTGTACCAACCGCTAGCTCGTGAGTTGTTCAACGCCTCGTTCGTGAGCGTGTGGCCCCATTTGAGCCCACCCACGCAGGACAACCTGATCCGCGCGCTCGAGACCGCGTTCCAGTCGTCCCACCTGCCGGCCGAGATCTTGCAGACGCTGCTGAACCTTGCCGAGTTCATGGAGCACGACGACCAGTCGCTGCCGATCGACATTCGGCTCTTCGGCTCGCTCGCCGAGAAGTGTCATTCGTTCGCCAAGGCGCTGCACTATAAAGAGCTCGAGTTCAATACGAACCCGACGGCCGACGGCATCCAGGCGTTGATCACCATCAACTCCAAGCTCAATCAGCCGGAGGCCGCGCGCGGTCTGCTCAAGCACGCTCTCGGGCGTCTGCCGGGCGTCGAGGTCAAGGCGTCGTGGCACGAGAAGATTCTGCGCTGGGACGACGCACTGACGACCCACGACCGCGTGCTGCAGAGCGATCCGGACAATGTGGAGGCGATTTTCGGTAAAATGCGGTGTCTCTACGCCGTCGGTGAGTGGCGCAAGCTCAACGACCACGTCCAGGAGACGTGGTCCAAGATCTACTCGGAAGACCGCCACCACCGGCACCGTGGCTACGACGGTGCGAACGGAGACGAAAGCGACAACGGCGAGGACGGCGAGGGGAACGGCCTGCTGGATGTGCCTCCGGCGCTCAAGAAGGAGCTCTGCAGCAACGGCGCGCGCGTGGCGTTCATGCTGCAAAACTGGGACGCGATCCCGCGGTACATCAACGCCGATATGGACGAGACCGAGTCGCACATGTTCAAGGCCGTGGTGGCGATCCGGCGGATGGAGCTGGACGACGCGCTGACCTCGATCCGCCAGTGCCGCAAGGTCATGGACCCGACGCTGCGCTCGCTCGTGAGCGAGAGCTACGGCCGCGCGTACATGCCGTCGATCGTGAACCTGCAGATGCTCACGGAGCTGGAAGAGGTCGTCGCGTACCTGCGAACGTTCGCGTCCAACAACAACGGCGAGCTCACGCTGCTGTCGACGCCGGCCTCGCGCCGCAAGCAGAGCATCAGCAGCCTCAACTTTGTCTCGACCGCGTCCTCCAGCACGTACGAGCACGACAAGGAGATCGCGCTGACCAAGGTGCAGTCCATTTGGACCAAGCGCATGCTCGGCGTCGAGCGCAACATTGAAGTGTGGCAGAACCTCATGCTCGTGCGCTCGCTCGTGTTCGACCCGAAGGAGGACGTCGACATCTGGCTCAAGTACGCGCGCCTGTGCCGCAAGTCGGGCCACCTGAACCTCGCGGCCAGCGCGCTCTGGCGCGTCGGCGCGCAGCCGCTCATCCGCAGCATCCAGCGCGACCCGTACGCGCCGCTGCCCATCAACTTGGGCGGCAACAACTCGCCCGGCCAGCTCAGCACGGGCGCCAACATGAACGCCGCGAGCTTCTCGGACAGCTCGGGCCCGGACCCGCGCGTGGCGTTGAGCTTCCTGCAGCACCTGTGGGCCGAGAACCGCGAGGACGTGGCGCTGCGGCAGATCAACTACTTTATCCAGGCGCTCGAACGCTACAACGGCGACGAGTCGACGAGCGAGGACCTGCTGCGGCTGCGCGTGCAAGTGTACATCCAGCTCGGCGAGTGGCAGATGTCGCTGTCCGACCCGCACAGGCAAGGCGACGGGATCTCGACGGTGGACGAGGTCATCGGGTACCTCGCGACGGCGACCAAGCTCGACCCGACGAACCACCGCGCGTGGCACGAGTGGGCGCTGATGAACTTCCGCGCCATGGAGTCGCCCGTGGACGACACGGGCACGGACGACCCGAAAAAGTACGCGGCCGCGGCGATCCAGGGCTTCTTTAAGTCGATCTCGTTCGGCCACATGCGCTACGACGTGACCAAGGACGTGCTGCGGCTGCTCACGCTCTGGTTCGCGAACGGCCACCGACCCGAGGTCCACGCGGCCATGATGGCGGGCTTCCAGGACGTCTCGATCGACACGTGGCTCGAAGTCATCCCGCAGCTCATCGCGCGTATCGACTCGCCGAACGCCAAGATGAACGAGCTGCTCCACGAGCTGCTCTCGCGCATCGGCTTTGCCCACCCGCAGGCGCTGATATACCCGATCACAGTGGCCTCCAAGGCCATCAACCCGAACCGCAAGATCGCCGCCGAAGGCATCCTCGCGGCCGTGCGGCGCCACTCGCCCAAGCTCGTGAACGAAGCCGCCATGGTCTCGCGCGAGCTCATCCGCGTGGCGATCCTCTGGAACGAGCTCTGGCACGGCGGGCTCGAGGAGGCGTCCAAGCACTATTTCAACAACCGCGACGTCAAGACCATGATCGCCGAGCTCGCGCCGCTGCACGAGCAAGTGGAGAACATCGGCAAAGAGGAGGCGCCGACGCTGCGCGAAGTGGCGTTCTACCAGGCCTTCGCGCGCGACCTCAAGTTCGCCAAGGAGTGGTCGAACCGCTTCGAGAAGACCCAGAACGTGGACGACCTGAACCAGGCGTGGGACATTTACTACAACGTCTTCTCCAAGATCCGCAAGCAGCTCACCAACTTGTCGACGCTCGAGCTCGCGAACGTCGGGCCCAAGCTGCTCTCGGTGCACGACCTCAGCCTGGCCGTGCCGGGCACGTACAAGGCCGGCGCGCCGATCGTGCGCATCAAGTCGTTTGATTCCAAGGTGACCGTGCTCACGTCCAAGCAGCGGCCGCGCCGCGTGACGATCGACGGCAGCGACGGCAAGGCGTACCCATTCCTGCTCAAGGGCCACGAAGATCTGCGGCAGGACGAGCGCGTGATGCAGCTCTTTGGCGTGTTCAACACGCTGCTGGCCAACGACAGCGACACGAGCAAGCGCAACCTCGCGATCGAGCGCTACTCGGTGCTGCCGCTCTCGCACACGAGCGGGCTCATCGGCTGGGTGCCCAACTGCGACACGCTCCACCAGCTCATCCGCGACTACCGCGAGGCGCGCAAGATCCAGCTCAACGTGGAGCACCGGCTCATGGTGCAAATGGCGCCCGACTACGACAAGCTGCCGCTCATGCAAAAGGTCGAGGCGTTCAAGTACGCGCTGGGCGAGACCACGGGCCAGGACCTCTACCGCGTGCTCTGGCTCAAGAGCCAGGACTCGGAGGTCTGGCTCGACCGCCGCCGCAACTACACGCGGTCGCTCGCGGTCATGTCGATGGCCGGCTACATTCTCGGGCTCGGCGACCGGCACCCGAGCAACCTCATGCTCGACCGCGTCTCGGGCAAGATCGTGCACATCGACTTTGGCGACTGCTTCGAAGTGGCCATGGAGCGCGACAAGTACCCGGAGAAGATCCCGTTCCGGCTCACGCGCATGCTCACGCAGGCCATGGAAGTGAGCGGCATCGAAGGCAATTTCCGGTACACGTGCGAGGCGTCCATGCGCGTGGCGCGCGACAACCGCGACAGCCTCATGGCCGTGCTCGAGGCGTTTGTCTACGACCCGCTCATCAACTGGCGCTTGCTCAAGAAGGACGCCGTGCCGTCCCACGCGCAGCCCGAGGGCGACGACGGCGACGCGCGCCAGGGCAGCCAGCGCACGGCCGCGGCCGTGGCCACGGGTGCCGACGGCGGCGCCGCGAGCGTGGTCGAGTCGAGCAGCGAGATGAACGGCTCGACCGTCGGCGACGACGACCGCGGCAGCAGCGTCAAGAGCTCCGTGTCGACGCCGCCGCGGCGCCGCAACTCGTCGGGCGAGGCCATGTTTGGCTTCACGATGGACCCGATGGACTCGGCGAGCCTCGCGCGCAACTCGATCCAGGACGCGCAGCGCGACTACGACTCGAAGAACATCGGCACCTCGGTGGTCGAGACCGAACTGCCGCAGCTCAACGAGAAGGCGCTCTCGGTCGTCGACCGCGTCAAGAAAAAGCTCGCCGGCCGCGACTTCGACGACGGCGAGAAAGTGCTGAGCGTCGACGAGCAAGTGGAGCGGCTCGTGGCGCAGGCCACGTCCCACGAGAACCTCTGCCAGCTCTACTACGGCTGGTGTCCCTTCTGGTGAAAGTCATATCTGTGCCCGCGTTTTTCAGTAGTATAACCATAGTAGTAGCGAGTAGTAATACAAGCAGTAAGGTGGTGGGTATGGGTGGAAAATAGTAATACCCGTTGCAACGCAAACAATAGTCGTCCGCTTCTACTCGCGACGCACGCAGCGGCTGCGCGGCTCGCTCGTCGCGGATCGACTGCTGCGCGACTGGCCTCCGTGCTGGAAGAGCGCGACGGACGGCAGTGCCGTGGCCTTGGTCTTGGGGTATTTGGACCAGTCCACCGAAAAGAGGATAGCCGACTCGCAGGCGCTGCCCAGCCCTGGTGTGGACACGTAGGCCGGCTCCCAGTAGTACAGTCCCGC
>JAADVR010001015.1:0-10947 GCA_023335855.1 Pythium scleroteichum
CCCCCCCCCCCCCCCCCCCCCCCCCCTTGGGAGGTCGCGAGGCTATGCACGACTCATGGATGAGCCTCTGGTTCCCCCGGGCTCTCCGTTCTGAGCGTCGTGGTTGGCCTTTGGTCATCAAAGACCCCGAGGCAAGTCCGTTCCGATCTCGGATCCTTGCCAGTCTGCATTTTGCTTCCAGCCTCTCACCACCAGACCCCACCCAAGCATGAAGAGCTTTCGCCATTACCTCTTCACCAAAGAAGATGCCATCGCGGCCTTCAACCTCTTCTGCGGTGTCTGCGGCATCGGTACTCTCGGCATGCCCGCCAACTTTGCTCGTGCGTCGCCGCTCTACGCCATCATCGCCATGATCTTCATGGGCTTCGCCAACGTCTACGCCTCGGTCGTCGTCTCCAAGACCATGCTCCAGGCCCCTCGCTCGGTCAAGACCTTCGGTGATCTCGGAGAGTGGGTGAGCGGTCGCTTCGGCCGCTACCTCGTCGTCGCTGCCCAGATGCTGGTGTGCTTCCTCACGGCCGCGGCCTTCCTCGTGCTCGGTGGCAACATGCTCAGCTCGCTCTTCCCACGAGCCTTCGGCGAGGTCTTCTGGATCGTCTTCATGGCCCTCATGGTGCTCCCGGTCTCGCTCACACCGACGATGAAGGAAGGTGCCGGTGCGGCGTTCGCCGGCTGCATGGGCACGATCATCGCCGACATTCTCGGCGTGGGCATCCTCATCCACGCCATGGACGGCCACCCGTCGGTGCCCAAGCCGGACGTCTCGCTCGAGCAGGTCGCGACGACCTTCGGTAACCTGGCTCTCGCCTACGGCGGTGCCGTCGTGATCCCGACCATCCAGCGCCAGCACAAGCAGCCGGACCGCATGCCGCAGGTCGTGGGCATCACGCTGACGTTCATTACGTGCATGTTCATCGCCCTCGCGTGGTCGGGCTACTCGGCCGTCGGCTGCCAGATCTCGGGTAACTTGCTCTTCAGCGTGTTCCCCAACGACGAAGGCTACTCGAGCATCGGCTTCAAGAGCAGCTTCGGCACGGCCACCGTCGCGTACCTCTTCATGCAGCTCCACATCACCATCGCCTTCGCCGTCTTCCTGCACCCGGCCTTCTACATTCTCGAGCGTCTCATCCTCGGAATGCACCAGAACAACGCCAACGACGAGCTCGAGGGCCCGTACCAGGGCGTCGAGACCCCGCAGGAGGTCGTCAAGCGCTCGTCCAGCACCGCCTGGAGCGTCACGTCCAACAAGCTGCTCGATGGCGTCGAAGTCGAGAACGACGAGGCCGATGTCGAGTCGGCCGAGTACAAGGGCGCCGGTGTCGTGCTCAAGTACGTCGGTCTCCGCCTCGTAATCATCACGCTGCTTGTGATCCTCGCGATCGTGCTCCGCAAGAAGTTCATCGACCTCTCGGACTTCATCGGTGCGTTCGCCAACACGATCCTCTGCATTCTCATCCCGATCGCCTTCTACCTCAAGAAGTTCGGCAACACCTTGCCGGCGTACGAGAAGGCCGCGGCCGCGGCCACGTTCCTCATCTGCGCCGGCCTCGGCGCCTACGTCACGTACAAGTCGGGCAAGAACCTCATCAAGACCGAGCACTCCAAGTACAAGTTCCCGTTCTGCAAGGCCGAGCACCGGAACGAGATCTACTACGTCAAGCCCTAAGATGCTGGCGACGTTCTAGGCCTCTCTGTCCTATTACTACTAAAGAAACAATACACTGCGTGTCGTGGCGTGAAGACGGACTCGCTCTTTTCATTCTCACCACCTTCCTATAGGAATCGTTTTACGTGTACTGCCACGTGTAGTAGTGTTTGGATGACAAAGAAGTCCCTCGAGAGAGAAGCTCCACCTAGACTCCCCCAGGCCCTTTGGGTCGTTTGCTCAAACAGCGTGAGGCCTCGTCGCCACACCAGACGCGACTGCAGCTGCTGCTCCGGCTTTCCCGCACATACACCGATGACCAGAATGTAGCCATCTTAGAGGCGGATGCGATCGGCGCGCAGCCAATCCGAGTGTGCAATTTATCTGTGACACGGAGATGGGCACGTTCTCTCGTCTACTGGATTAAGGCTCGCGCTGCCTGTCTCGCGTGCGAAGGACCTCCCTGTCGACGAAGCCCTGTCTCTGGCGACACAAGAAGCGACTGGCCGACAACGCTGCGATCGTTCCTGTGGCGTCTGCGAGCCGCCACGTTCTCTCTCTCGTTTCTTGTTGTTTGCGCAATTGCATGTCAGCGAGCGGATCTTGAAGAGCTCCCGACACGAAGCACCACTGGTCCGTCCTTCCCACACCGGTCACTCGGCAATTTCACGCGATCCCGTTCTGATCTGGAGACCTTCTCCTCCAGCAAGTCGGCCCAGCATGAACCTGAAGCAGTACCTCTTCACCAAGGACGACACAATCGTCGCCTTCAACCTCTTCTGCACGGTCTGCGGCATCGGCACGCTCGGCATGCCGGCCAACTTTGCCCGCGCCGGCCCGGTCTTCGGTCTGCTGGCGATGCTGTTCATGGGCCTCACGAACGTCTACGCGTCCGTGGCCGTGTCCAAGGTGATGCTGGTGGCGCCCAAGTCGGTTCGCACGTTCGGCGATCTGGGCGAGTGGTGCATGGGCTGCGGCGGCCGCTACGCAGTGGTCATCTCGCAGATGCTGGTGTGTACGCTCGTGCCGACGGCGTTCCTCGTGCTGGGTGGCAATCTGCTGGACGGCCTCTTCCCCACAGCGTTCAGTCAGACGTTCTGGATCGTCTTCATGGCGCTGATGGTGCTCCCAGTGTGCCTCACGCCGACTCTCAAGGAAGGAGCCGGGATCGCTTTCGCTGGTTGCATCGGCACGATCGTCGCGGACATCATCGGCATCGGTATCTTGCTCCACGGCATGGATGGCCACCCATCCGTGCCGTCTCCGGATGTGTCTTTTGAGCAGGTTGTCGCCACGTTCGGCAACTTGGCGTTGGCGTACGGCGCTGCCATCGTCATCCCGTCGCTGCAGCGTCAGCATAGCCAGCCGGAACGCATGCCGCAGGTGGTCTGCATCACGATGGTCATCATCACGGGACTCTTCATCGCGATGGCGTGGTCGGGTTACTCGGCCGTGGGCTGCCAGATCTCGGGCAACCTTCTCTTCAATGTCTTCCCGGACGCCAAGGGCATGACCAGTCTGGGCATGAAGGCTCGCTTCGGCTCAGCCGTGATGGCGTACCTCTTCATGCAGCTCCACATCACCATCGCGTTCTCGGTCGTGTTGTACCCGGTCTTCTACAACTCGGAGCGGCTCTTCCTCGGCATGCACAAGGGCCCGAACGTGGCCATCGAGCAGCCCAGCGAGGAAGGACTGCCGTACCGTGCGAGTGGCACGCCCAAGGACTCGGCCAAGCTCTCTGTCATCGAGGACGACCTCGCCGACGCGCACGACGACATCGCCGACTACAAGGGCGCCGGCACGATCCTCAAGTACGTGCTGCTGCGCATCGCGATCGTCGCGGTCCTCGTCGTGGTCGCCATCGTGCTCAAAGACCACTTCATCGATCTGTCGGACTTTGTCGGCGCCTCGTCCGTCACGTGCTGCACGATCGTGCTCCCCATTATCTTCTACCAGAAGAAGATGGGCAAGCAGATGCCGATGCTCGAGCGCGTGCTCGGGCTCGTCGTGGTCGTCGTCTGCATCGGCCTCGGCGGCTATGTCACCTACACGACCGGCAAGAACCTGTTCGCGCCCAGCAGCGGCGGCCCCAAGTTCCCGTTCTGCAAGGCCGAGCACCAGGCGCAGCTGTACTACATCAAGCCGTAACCCGTCTAATTTGATATAGGCACACTTTTGTATGGTGTGAATATGGGCAACCTGTTCCTAACAGGATGGATCCCACAGTTATATCCCAATCGCAATCACGGCCTCAACGTGTATGGGTGTTGATGATAGTATCATTATCATCCGCACACGGAAAGCACTCCTATTATGAGTGCTCCCCGTTCCTAACCGCTCCCCAGGTAGATGTCTAATATCGGTAGACTAGATCTGAATAATTGAGTCCGTCTGTACGGTATGCGACATCGGCCAGGTGCTAACCAGTCGGTGGCAAATCGGCCTTCCACGGGCCTGTGTGGATTGAACGCCGCGGTCTCATCATGCGAGATCCGTTCGGTCTCCATTGACAGCAAGCGAATCTTACTCGCGCGGTCTCGAGATTCAAGAGTGCTTTCGATTTGTTCGAATCGTGAGACGGTGCCGCCTGCCGACAGGAGTGCTACAGTATTAATACCAGGCTCTGCCAGTTGACAACCTCACTTTCTTCCCACTCGGTGGCGCGAGCCATGCTATGGTGATAGTGCGGACAACAGTCGGTGGTTCAGCGGCTGAACCCACACGACCGGCTGACGAGAGGATTCCTGTCCGCGAGAACCACACCCCTCGCTCACCCACGATTCCGCTCGGCCGCGTCCACGATTGACCGTCAGCAGCCGTCACCCACGCGTTCTGAACCCTCGGTTGAACTACCGACGAGAGACATTTTGCGTGCGACTAGGTGGTGGAAAGTAGTGGCGAGTCTCCACTTTCTGCACCACCGGCCAGTGATACTGGACACGCGGACGCCGCTGGTCGGATGCGATCGCTCGCCGCGCGAGCCGTTGACGTCGTCGTGCTGACGTCTTCCATCGGAGATTCGAGAGCTCCCACTCCGTCACGGTGTCGCAATGCGCGACCAACGCGCGCAGAGACGAGCCTCTCTGCCACCAATGGATTCCCAAATGGGCCAATCAGCGAGCGTATCGGAGGCTACTGCCACCGACAAATATGGATTCTCGCCCCGGCTTTGCGCGCTGCGAGCAGCTCCGTTTGTCTGAAGGATTCTTGAATCCCCAAGCGGCATGGACTGGGCCACTTGGTGGACTCTGCCACCATCGCTTCCCTCCCTGACTCTCTCTCTCTCCTTCTCACTCACCCACAAACTTACTCGCTGCTCGTGAGAGAACCCAACCATGAACGTTACCACCTCGCTCCTGCTCGCGGCGCTCGCGCTCGCCTCAGCCGCCGCCGACACGCCTGTCTCGGTCTGCCGCGACGCCCACTACGTCGTCCCGGCCTCGCGCGGCGCGATCTGCTCCGGCGCGGGCGCCGCGCCCGCCGGAAAGGCTTGTCCGCTCAAGGGCGACGTCTCGACGGCCGACTGCCACCCGTACCTGCCGTCCTACGACGGCTCCAAGTGCATCGCCAAAGAGGACTCGGTCTGCGAGATCGTCAACGGCAACACCTGGGGATGCACCTTCCCGTCCGTCGGATGTCTCAACCCGGCCCGCCCGACGCCCGCGCAGAGCTCGCCGTCCGGAAGCGGCTCCCAGGGCAAGCCCACGCTGGCGCCTTCAACGCCGTCGGGAAGTAGCTCGCCGACGCCGGCGCCGGCGCCGGCGCCGACCAACCAGTCTGGCGGCTCGGGATCGACGCCTTCGGGTGGTTCGTCGGCGCCGGAGTCGGCGAACCAGTCCGGCGGATCGGGCTCCAAGCCTTCCACGCCTTCGACTCCGTCGACACCTGATTCGTCCAACCAGTCTGGTGGGTCGGGATCCTCGCCGTCGACCCCAGCACCTACCACGGCGAAGCCAAACACTCCCGTGACACAGGGGCCTGCGACGCCAGGGCCAACGACCTCGAGTCCGGTTACTGGCAAGCCAACCCCTTCGCCATCGACGCCGTGCCCGTCGATCACATCAAAGCCGGACACTCAGGCTCTGAGCACCCCTGCCCCGACCACCCCGTGCCCGTCGATCACCTCTAAGCCAGACACACAGGCTCCTCCCACGCCGGCGCCGACGACGCCGTGCCCAGTGATCACCTCCAAGCCAGACACCCCTGGCACTCCTTCTCCGACGACGCCGTGCCCGTCGCTGACCTCGAAGGCTGACAGCCCGAACCAGAATGCATAGGTCTCATGCTTGCAGATTACGCTCGTCGCTGATAGATACAGAGGCGGATAGAACGCCATTCAGTCGCTAACCGTCTAGTCCTCGAAATTCGTCGGCGCCAAGTGTTGCAGTCCGATTTTTGCTGAATCGAACTCTTTTGGTTTCTTGTATTTCCTATTCCTCTCGCAAAGCTCTTGTCGTGGCGGGCTCATGGCGAGAGCTCCCACTGGGAGCTCTGGACTCGGCCGTTGGGACTCCCAACGCTCGAGTCTCAGCTGCCGTGAGCACCTCGCGGCGACAGACCAAGCACGGAGCCAAGTCAGTTGAGTCTATCAAGGTCGACTCGGTCATCCTCTCGATCGGATCTGTGTCCAGAGATGGTCGGGGGGGGGCAGTACATTCACGATGGCCTGACGCCCACGACTCGGTTTTCTGTATATCCAGTCGAGTCCAGTGCAGCCGAGTGATCGGTCGTGACGTGGGAAACCCTTGCAAATCCGCGACAAGCAATCTCGAACGTTTTGTGACGTCTGTGGCACATGCTTCGAAAATCGCCCTTCAGAAGATCACCACGCTGACAGAAACTGGACTTCGTGCCACCAACTGCAAAGTTTATAACCAATGAGAAAGCGTTTAGAGGCTAATGCCACGGACTTCCTGGATGATCTGGCCCGGCTATGTGCAACAAGTTGATGTGATGGCTTCCATGTGCTTGATGGCATGACGCTCCTCAGTTCGGCGCGAGCAGATTCCCTGTGGGATTGGCTAGGATCCCCATTGCAATGGAACGGCACTTGGGACAATTGCTGGGTGGATCCGGCTCCGCCTGGACGAGGCCAAGTGCTCACTCGTTGTTTTCTCACGACCGATGAAAGTCAGCAGTGGGCTCCTCGTGGCCGCCGTGGCTCTCGCGGCTGCCGATACGCCCGTGCCCGTCTGTCGCGATGCGACGTACTCGATCCCCGCCTCACGTGGTGCGATTCTGCTCCGGCGCTGGTGCTGCCCCGGCTGGCAAGTCCTGCCCGCTCAAGGGCGACGTGGCTGCAGCTGACTGTCATCCCTACTTACCATCGTACGACGGCTCCAAGTGTGTGGCGAAGGAGGATGCGGTGTGCGAGATCGTGAACGGGAACACGTGGGGCTGCACCTTCCCGTCGGTGGGCTGCCTGAACCCGCCCAAGTCCAACCCAACGCCTGCCCCAAGCACGGGATCTGGAGGTTCGTCCGGAACTGCCCCGACAGCGTCGAAGACCCCGTGTCCGTTGACGTCGAAGCCAGACACAACCTCAGGTGGACCGAGCGGATCATCGACTTCAGGAAACTCTAGCGGCTCAGCGCCGTCGACCGGGCCCACTCCGCCTGCCGGCAAGACACCGTGTCCTCTCACCTCCAAACCTGACACGGCTCCGAGCGGGTCCAGCGGCTCCACAACTACGGGAGGCTCAAGTGGTTCAACGCCTTCTGGTGACGCAAGTGGGGCGTCTACACCGGCCGCCAAAACGCCGTGCCCGCTGACCTCAAAGCCAGACACGCCAAGCGGTAGCTCTGGTGGTTCGCCTTCGCCGTCTGGCCTGACGCCGTCGTCGCCCTCGACACCATCGACCCTGAAGACTCCCTGCCCGTTGACGTCCAAGCCTGACACACCTTCCGGTGGTTCTGGTGGAGCCGGCACCCCGGCAACGACCGCCCCGGCGACCTCGAACCCAAGTTCTTCGCCAACAACCCAGACTCCTGGGTCCCCCATCACGGCTAAGCCGGACACACCAGCGCCGACTACGCTTACACCGCCGGCTCCGGTGGCCCCGGGCACGAAGACGCCGTGTTCGGTTACTTCGAGACCCGAAACCCCAGTGCCAACAACCTTGTCTCCGGTGACACCCGGCCCAACAACGTCCGACCCGACGACACCGAAGCCAGTCACTTCGGTACCAACGACGCCGTGCCCATACATTGCGAAGCCTGACACGCCAGCACCTACGACCACAAAGTCCGAGACTCCGGTTCCAACAACCGCAGGTCCAGTCATTCCAACGACAGACACTCCAGTCCCAGTTACACCGGGTCAAACCACCCCATGCCCATTCACGCCTAAACCTGACACGCCAACGACACCGACGCCAACGACGCTGGCTCCCGTGACCAAGACACCGTGTCCGATCACAGCCAAGCCTGACACGCCGGCGCCGACGACTCCGGTCCCGACGACGACGGCTCCAGTGACGCCAGCTCCGACCACTCCGGCTCCGACTACGCCAGCGCCAACCACGCCGACGCCAACGACGCCAGCACCAACAACCAAGGCTCCTACCCCTGCACCAACTCCCGCACCAACGCCAGCGCCGACGACGCCTGCGCCGGGAGGCAGCGAGAAGTTTTGCAACACGTACAACAACATCCAGTGGCTCTGCGATCTGAGCGTGGCCTTCTGCAAGTGGGACCCTGCCACCAAGCTCTGCCACTGGCGCTGGTAGGTCCCGCCCTGCGGATCTGCCAACGCCGCTGTCGCACCGACGGCGTTTTGGTTACAACGCTCCGCCAGGTCAGCCGGGCGATGGCTCGGGACGCAAAGATTTCAATAACAGACAACTCATTCGTTCTCCGTGTCCTCTCCACTGTCAAACCGTGTTCGCAGCAGCTTGAGACGAGGGAGCCGAGGTCACAACCACTAGACGATGCCTCATCTGCCGGTCGCTCGCCAAGTCTCACCAGGCTCCGCCCAATGGGACTCGCGTGCGCGTCCGTCGGCGCCGCGTATCTGTGTATCATCAGATACGCCACTCACATGCGCCTGCCGTCTCTTTGCAGCCGAGCGCCGCGTCTCGGGCGCTCCTTACAAACGCCGAGTCCGTTGCGGGACGAGGGCGTTTGCAGTTCGGCGTTTGGACTCCCGCCGCCGCGTCCCACCGACTGGAAAGCTTGTTCGTTTAACCGAACAGCGAGACAATGCGCGTATGAGTTGTCGCGATCGCGATTACGCCAGGTAATCTTGCGGTAGCTGAAACGGCTCTCCGCCAGAGTTTAACGCGGATGACTCGGCCGTCGATCCCAAGCCCCCACAACTCAACTCGCCGGCCCGACGCCACCGCCCTCTGCTCGCCATGTCGTCCGCTCTCTCCATCGCCATGGCTTCCTCCCAGGCTCCTACCTCCTGGCTTCTAGCGTGCCGCTCGCTGCGGAAGCTCGCGCGCGTTGCGGCGTCTCGCTGCAAACCAAGCAAGCCACAGCCAGCAAGCCCGAGCGATCCGTCACGGCTCGGTCGAAGCCGCAGATCCCACCCGGCGCGATGGGCGATGGTGCTTGTGCTCAACGAGCTTCTCGACGCCGCCGCCTCGCAGCAACGCCAGCGCGCCAACACCAACAGCGCTAGCTCTCCGCGGCGTACGCGCTGCGCCAACTGCCAGCGCGCGTTCTCGCTGGCTCACGACGCCGCGAGCCGCCCGCAGCAGGGCTTCTGCTCGCTCGACTGCCGCGCCAGCCACCAGTACATGGACGCCATCGACGCCGACCTCGACGACAAGCTCTTCAAGCGGCCGCTGAGCTGGGACTCGACGCTGGACTCGTCGTTCTCGCCCGCCGACCCGGTCTCGCCGCCCACTCTGCGACCCTGAGCCACGCTCCTCTGCTCGCGTGCCGTTTCGTCGCCCTGCGTGTCCTCGCCTTGTACCATAATCACAATAGAAGCATCTCGTCACCAACGGTTGAGCCATCACGTCGGCCTGTCGATTCGTAGGCAGTTTCTATTATTGCCTCGGCGTTACGTCTCTGGTCGCGTGGGCACGCGCCGATGGCCCCAGCGAAATGGACGCTCTGTGCCCCAGAGTGGACCTCCTCAGGAGAGCGCGAAGGATACGCCTCCAGCCAATGGGCGTCGAGCGGTCAATCGCATCCGCCAATCAGATCACGACGTGGACGTCTGTGACAGGGTGCACTTTCCTGATTGGAGCGAGGCGCCGCACCCCCACAGTCGGATCGCGTCGGGAAAATGGAACGGTCACTGCTGGTGCGTCGTCCGCTCGCCACCGGAGAAGATGCGGATCCTTCCCGTACCGGTGGATGGCGCTCGCTTAGTCAACGGCCGAGCCTGTCAGTCGAGTTGACCTGCTGACGTCGCGGCGCTTTCTGCACGGCCTGCCATCAACAAAGCGAGACGTGGGACTCGCTCGCCGCCACAGACACGCTGGGTCTCCACTGGACCACCCGTCTCGGGACGCCGAGCGCCAAGAGCTCCCCACGAGATCATTCGCCAACTCGCCTCCTCGAGCCCACTCCGCCTTTCGAGAATACGATGAAGACCACCTTCGCCGTGCTGCTCGCCACGGTCGCCGCGGCCGTCGGCTCGGCCCTCCCGCACGTCGACCGCAACGTCCACCGCGCGCTGCAGGCCGTGGACGCGGTCGACATCATCGTCACGCTCAAGGACGGCAGCGCGCAGCACGTGCTCGACGCGTTCCAGAAGGAGAGCGGCTTTGCGTCGCGCGGCGCCATGATCGCCGACCTCAAGAGCAAGCTCCAGGCCGCGACGGCGCAGGCCAGCGCCGAGGTCACTAAGGCGGTCAGCGCGGAGGCGTCGACCCAGCGTCCGAGGTGTTCTGGATCAGCAACCAGATCTCGTTCAAGGGCGCGACGCTCGCGCTCGTGGAGAAGCTCGCGGCGTCAGCTCGCATCGGGAGACGAGGCTTTCCGATACTGCGAGGTCTCTGGGAGAGGATCCTTCTCCGTAATCAGGACGATCTACATACTCTTTGTTCTATTGAACGACTATGCAGAGAACTTCCTTGGACCAGTATCGAGCTACACCCTTACCACTTGAACATCCTCTCACCACGATGTTTTCGCGTTCAACCATCCATTGTCTTCCACGACGGCCCATCACCAGCTGGTCTCAGCGTAGTGACGAGGCCAATCGACTTCCGACCAGCGACTGGAGGGCGATCTCATCAAACCAAGATGTCCGTACCACATGGCCACTCACTCCACAAGGTCCAGTGAACCGACACTACACACCCGCGAGTGTCCTAAGAAAGGGACTCCTTCCGATCGAATCGC
>JAADVR010001016.1:0-10903 GCA_023335855.1 Pythium scleroteichum
TCTGTTACTCACTGTAACGGTTCTGGAAGGTGCACGAGGAACAGTTGGATTAAAGGGAATATCATCCAGATGATCTATTTCATTCGGTTGAGTTGAGAAGTTTACCGGGTTCAATTCTATTAGAAAATTCTGAGCTAGGTCATCCCAAGAAACGACTTTTCCCAGCTGCACTTTCCTCATCTTTCCTACTTCAGAAATCACGAAAATTGGTAGGTTAAAAATAGCGGCATTTTTAGCAGATTGGATTTCATTTTTATCAAACGAGCTATGTCTCTTTGTTACTGGATAATGATATATTATTTCGTTTTCAGAGACTTCATCAGGATAATGCCTACCTGTATGTAATATTGAAACTGCTATTCCTGCGTTATCTTCGGTGTAACTCTGCGTGGTCGTGGCATCTCGATATATGCCTGCTTGCCCTGAGAAGAAGCGTAGCCCACGAAGTATTCCTGGTTCTACATTGTTGGGGTCGTTCTCGCTTACTAAACGATTCCACATGGAATCTCTTCTAGCTAATTCTAAACTTATTGATTCTGTCATGTAACTACCACCTACTATTCGTTTAATTAATATATTTTTACATGGTTTTGCCTTATAGGCAATGAGTAGTTGAAAGGAGAAGATATGAGAGTAGCTTTTAAAAATTCATCGGACAAGTCACTCAGCCGTAGGCAACAGGATGTATATGATTTCGTTCGATTGTTCATTGGAGACAACGGGTACAGTCCCACAATCCGCGAAATTGCAGATGGAATTATGTTGTCATCTGCTTCAACGGTTCACTCACATGTGAATTCACTTATTCGGAAAGGGTATCTGACGCATTCTTCTGGTGGTGTTCGCACCCTGGCATTGACCAAGAAGGGCAAACGGCCAAAGGTCGTGACTCAGGCGGGCATCCTGAAATGGATCTCGGATAAGGGAATTGAAGAAACTCATGACGCAGCTGTATATAACTTGCTTTCGGATCTACAGGAAGGCATTCAATCGGGGAGGATCTGCTGAGGGTCAATTATCGGGATGTTAAAAAAGAAACGTGGACCAAGGAACGGATTGAGCAGCATCTGAAAGCAATTGGTGCTGAGCATCCACCTAAACGGCCCGACAAGTTGCAAAAGGCTGTAACTGCTCCGCAACAGCATAATGGTAACAGTAGGTACTACAAACGTGGAGGTGAGTGGTAGTTGGAAAGGAATTTTAGAGCATTGCTTTTAGAATACGGATATCCGGAAGACTTGGTAAGTGGATGGAGTGCTGAAGACTGTGAAGCGGAGTGGGACCAGTTTTGCAGTAAGGTCATTCCGGAATAACAAATATCCCCCGCAAGCTTGGCGGCACGGCGGGGGACACATCAAATAAACCTCACCAAAAATTATAACACGGTGAGGGGATCAAAATGGGGAAACGACGAAAAAACAACTTACAATTAACTTTTAACATACTGCCGATCGACGAGAAAGCTACCCGCCGCGCTGTGGAGGAATATATTGAAACTGTTCGGCAGTACCGGCAGATCGGTTTCATTCGACGCGAGGCAGCAGTCACGCAGGCATATGTTTATAGAGAACATCAATCTACTAATGCAATCAGTAAACAAACGGAGAACATCGCTATATATAATGTGGACAGAGAAGCGGAACTCATTGGGATGGATGAAGTACTTGAAATTGTAATGAACAGACTTTCAAGTTCGCAACGTGAAGTTATTCAGCGTAGTTACCTGGATAATGAGGGGGAGTTTGATTATATTAGCTGCGGAGAGATGGGTATAAGCGAAAGCACATTTAGAAGAATTAAGCTTGAAGCGGTGAGTGTACTTGCAAGTGCACTGGGCTTAGAAGTCATACAAGAGCAAGTAACGGAAGGCGTTTGTTGATTTATATGAAAAAGCAAGGTAGGACTGATGGATTAACCAGTCTACCCTGCTTTTTTTATAGAGTATCGTTATTACTTCTTTTTAGTAGGCATCTTAATCACAAAGAACAACAAAGATAAGAAGAATAGAGCCTGTGAGATAGTTACCAGTAATCTGATTCCTTCACCAGAATCTTTTATACCAAATAGAATATCGATTATGGATACCAAACCTGTAGATATGAGTATAAACAGTGCGAGTATGTACACGTTTAGTCCTCCCTAAGTTCGATTTTATAGCAGGAAGAAGACAATTGCTCTTGCAGCTGGATCACTTAACCATGATGGAACACCAACGGATTGTAAGGCATTAGAAAGACCATCTTCTGCAGTACCTGAGAAATCTACCATGATATCCAAAGCTTGCATCAGTACTTGATAGCTGAGGTATGTTTTCAAAGTAGTTTTTGCACCAGCTGTCAATGGTAATTTATCTACGTACACTTTAATCTGTTCATTCCAAGCACGTGACCCAACGTTTTTGAGTTTTTTGATTAATTCTTGTGCTACTTCTTTTGCCAGTTTTGTTTTCCAACCAAGCGTACCGACTTCTCCAGCAGCAGTAGTCATTCCTAGTTCAGAACCAACAGTTCTAAAAAGAGCGTCGTAATCAACTTGTCTTAATTCTAATTCAATTCTGGCATCTTTGTTAATAGGACCAGTGGGCAATTCAATTTGTGTCCCTGTGTTGACAGGTGAAGTGCCATTAGCAACTTGAGCGCTGGCGAAAGCGGGTAGTGTAAATGATGACAGTAAGAGTGCGGAAAGTGATGCGATTCCCAGTTGCTTGATTTTTTTCATGGATTCAGACCTCTTTTCATAAAATTTGGTTGTTACAGGAATATTATAACACTAGCAATCTATCAAACACAAATTATAGGTGTATCACCTTAAATTTTACATTAAGTTTACAAAGTGTTCTCTTGAAATTGTTGACTGATTAATGACCTTATTTTGAATGAATAGTGATCGTTCGTTGGACTTTAGACGTGATATATTTGTATTGTGGAAATCGAGCGAGAATGAAACGCACAGCTGCAATAGCGGCATATGACTGGGGCGTTCCTCTTCTCGCCTTTTCTGTTAACTTATGAAGGAAATTCAATTCAGATACCGAATTAGTTGTAGGGAGGTGTCGATCGTTGGATTTCTGGCAACTATTAATTGCGTGGATTTGTATCATCTGCTGGGTTATCGTGTATAAAGATCGGGTAAGCAAATGGATACTGTATCCTGTGTCGCTTGTTTGCGTGTTTGGTACATTCATTTTTTGGATTTTTAATCAATAAAGTGAGAAAATAGACGAGATCAGGAGCTAACGAAAAGCTATACTACTATAATGAAGCATAGTGTTTTTGACTCAATAATGTAATCTCAGTAAAATGGTCTTGTTCTTCCTCTATAGTTACATAGTACGTATGCATTTAAAGCAAAGAGCGCAGCGTTTTTGCGGCGACCGTTTCGGGCGCATGCTTTTAGGACGTAACACCAATTTCATACATATCACATTTTAAAGTCGTTCCTTCATGGATCGGCTTTTTTTATTGGAGGAATTGAAGTGATCAGCAGAAGACGGAAGAAGATACGCATTCGCCCCAACAAGCAGCCGGAGAAGTGCAAAGGTTGTGTATGGGGCAGATGGGACGGGGTTAAACAATTTTGTAGTAGACCTCTATGCACGAAGGAAAAAAACTTATAATATTGAATTAATTAGGTTGATACATAATTCGGAGAGGAATGTGGAAAATTGTTTAACGTCCTGGAAATTATAGAAAAAGCTATACCAACTGCTTTAGGAGCGGTGGCTGGTTACTTCATAAGATTTGGTCTTGATAAATGGAGAGAAAGCAAGAAAATCAAGCAGGAGACATCAAAAAAATATCAGGATTTAGAGTTACAAGTGAAGAAGATCATGGATAATTTTTCTCCTAAGGCAATGAGTATAGACCGTGATCTTACTATGCTTGGACAGACTTATGAAACAATACAACAAGACTGGTTTGCAGCTAGTGGAATGTCTGCAAACTACAATGAGATTTTGAAACTTTCAGCGAATAGAGCTATTGATAATATATTAATTATCAGAGATATAGACCAATATACAATATCTGAGTATAGCAATGAAATCGGTGATTTAATTCGTAAATATATATTACATTGTGAAGATGTTCGGAGAATTATTGAAAATAAAGATGATGACTCTTTAAAAACTTCTCTGATCAAGGGAGAGACTGAGAAGATCTTTAATAAGCATATGGAGATTATAAGTGCTACAAGAGATTTATATTCTAATGTAATTGGTAGAATGTGAGCCGTTTTAAGCTTCTCAGTATGAGAACGTCCGTTTGTAGGGGGCTGTCAATTGAAGAGCGGAGAACAGCGTCTGAGTGAGCCTACGCATGCATATGGTGGTCATCGATGCGTTGAAACCAACTCAACATAAATAAGACTCTTGACTCTTTTCTTTCTATTGTATGATACTGGAAATACTAAATGGAATTGGAGTGGTAGTTGTGTCGAAAAAAGTACACGAAGAAACAAATCTAGATTTTATTTCTATGGTATCTAAACAATTTGAACAGAAGGATTCATTGTTAATTGAATTATTGAAAGTTCTAGAAGATTACGAATTACCGAGTGATCTAGAGGAGGTTGATCAACTACAAGATATCTATGACCTTGGTTGGGATAAATATGATGTGATTACCATACGTACAAAGTCACGTTCCATTGACAATTGTACAAAAGTAAGCAGAGAGTGGGTCGAAAAGCAAAAGCCAAAAGAAGTATATATTGGCCCAAATGAAAAAATTGAAGATTACAAGAATTATTTAGTTAAGGCCGGTGAGTTTAATATATACATCATAGATCACAGTAAGAAAAATCGTTATATTAGTATCATTCGTGAAGCTAAATGAAGTTTTTCTAGTGCCATCTGGTGTTTGTAACCTCCTCATCTTTTTCTTGACCACATTCACTCTTTAGATGATAGTGGAAGGTATTGAGTCAGAAATAGACGAGGAGTGGAAAGATGAGAAGGCAAGTTATATTTGGAATTGTAGTAGCGGCAATCATTTTATTGTGGGGTGCTTCTTGGTACTTCATTCCGCAGTGGTATGATAAAACAGCTTTAGAAGCTGGGACATTTGGAGATATGTTCGGAGCGGTTAATGCTCTGTTTTCAGGTCTAGCATTCGCTGGCCTCATTTATACGATAACGGTTCAACGACAAGAGTTGTCACTACAACGAGAAGCAATTGAGATGCAGACTGAGGAGTTAAAGATTCAGAGAGAGGAAACTGCCAGATCAGCCGATCAACTGGAGGGTCAAAGGCAGTTGCTAAATTTACAGATAGCAACCACAACAATTAACGAATTAATTGCAAGTAAAAATAAGAGAATTGAAACTTACAGTTATGTATACGGCGAGGAAAATAATCGCGGAATAGATGCCTTGGGATTAATTTTTAATGAATGTAGAAGAGGTGTCAGACCTCAAAAAGAAATCAATTTTACATTTGAGTTTATGTTTAATCCTTTTTTTTATATATTGCAGTACATTGTAGATGCTGATTTAACAGAAAAACAAAAGAATGTTCTAGCTAAGTTATTGGATATAGATACTTCTGATTACGAGCTGCACCTGATATATAATCATTTTAACAATGATCAACATAAACTAGCGTTATTGAAGAAATTCAATTTTGATAGAAGGGTTGACGTAAAATTATAGTCAAGTTGTCCATTATGATGACCATCTAATTAGGTGGTCTATTTTTGTACAAAGGAGAGTGTTATTTATGAACATAAGAATCATGCCGATCGATCAGATTAATGCAGCAGCCTATAACCCCCGTGTTGATCTCCAACCTGGCGATGTTGAATATGAGAAGCTTCGCCGCAGCATAGAGGAATTCGGTTATGTTGAGCCGATTGTCTGGAATGAACGTACTGGGCATATGGTCGGTGGCCATCAACGTTATAAAATCATGGTCAATGAGCTTGGCCACACTGAGCTGCAGGTTTCGGTTGTGGATCTCGACGATCAGCAAGAGCGGCTCCTGAATATCGCTTTGAACAAAGTGGCTGGTCGTTGGGATGATGAGGCTCTGGGCAGATTGCTGGGTGAGTTGCAAGCTGATGGAGCCGAGCTGGTGTTGTCTGGATTTGACCAGGAGGAGTTCGAGGATCTGATAGCAGAGTTTGGTACTGTTCCAGATACGGAGATTGAAGTTCCAGTCGTTGAGGATGATTTCGATGTTCAAGGTGCATTGAATAACATTCAGGTGCCTGAGACGCAGCGGGGTGATATCTGGCAGCTTGGTCCCCATAGATTGATGTGTGGAGATTCTACCAGTGAAGAGGATGTCGGTTGTTTGATGGACGGAGAACTGGCAGCACTGGTTGTGACGGATCCACCTTATAACGTTGCTGTCGAGAGTGATTCGGCGCGCTTGGCTGCCGCTGGCCGCAGCAGCATACAAAATGACGACATGCCTGCAGAGGAATTTGTGGGCTTTTTGCATGCTGTTTTTGAACGTTATGCTAGTTTGATGGATCCGGCAGCAGGTATTTACGTTTTCCATCCTTCGTCCTATCAGAGGGAATTCGAAGACGCCATGAATGCTGCAGGTATTGTTGTTCGGAGCCAGTGCGTGTGGGTTAAGAACGCAGCATCGTTCGGCTGGTCGCAGTATCGTTGGCAGCATGAGCCTGTTTTCTATGCCCACTTGAAGAAGAAGGCCCCTTCTTGGTACGGGGATCGCCGGCAAAGCACAGTATGGCGTTCGGGATTAATGGTCGATGATCCGGATCCCTCGACGGTTTGGGAAGTCTCCCGTGGTGATGTTGGTAAGTACGTTCATCCAACCCAGAAGCCGCTGGAGCTCTTGGCCATACCAATTAAGAACAGCAGCCGACCTGGAAATACAGTTGTGGATCTATTTGGGGGTAGCGGGTCCACGCTGATGACTTGTGATCAGATGGATCGCCCTTGCAAGACCATGGAGATTGATCCAAAGTTTTGCGATGTAATTAAGCGGCGATACCAGGAGTCCACCGGCATTGAGCCTGTACTTATTCATCGTGTAGTTCCCATGACATGATAAAAGGAGGACGCTGTAACGTCCTCCCCATCACCCAGGGTATCCCCCGGCTGAGATAGCGGCCCGCCGCGCGCGGCGGGCCGCTATCTCGCATTCCATCATAACGGAAAGTCGGGGATTACACATGAGAACACAAGATGAAGTTTTGTTGCAGCATGAACTCGCTGTAATGGAAGGTATCCTTGAGAGTAAAGAGCAGTACCGCAAAATCGTTAAAGCAGCGATTGCCCAGTGGGTTCGTGACCTACAGGCTGGACATATAAAGATGCAGACCGTTGCCGACTTGGAAAGGCTGATTGAGTTGGATATCAAGCTTCAACAGGATGAATTATAAATCCGTATAAAGTTCTACAAACTGACTCAATCTATCAACCGTATCAAGTTTTTCCAGTCGATTTGCCCAACCCCATTGGCTGTATTCTACTGGAGGGGGGCCCTGCCAAAGTACCTCAACATCAAATCTATGTCTTGCATCTTTACTATCGTTAGATTTATGGAAATAAGGAGTACCTTTGATCTTAACTACTGCAGTAACGAAGAATTTTGTCGTTTGACCAGTTCCTAGTACTAAGATATCTCCTGCTTTGACTTCATCATAGAACTGATCAAAGAATCGCTGGATATGGCCGTATCTTCGTTTGGGCTCTTTCTCCTTGAGATCGTCAAAGAGTTGTTTCCTTTGAACGGAGGATAACTTACCATAGCCATCATTAACACCATCTTCATCGATAGCAATATAATTCTTGTTCAAGAATTCTTTAGACCAATCAAGGTAAGTCTTCATAAGCCAAACATTTACCATAGTAAGCCTCCGTTAAGTAATGAGTATTTTCTAATGAAATACTTATAAAACATTGATATATAAGTATTTATAAGTATTTTTATTTTTTGAATAAATTCAATATATCATTGGTATTAGTGCATTTCAAGTATTTATAATAAAAATACTTACAAAATTCCTGAATAACTGTGGGGGTGGTGATGAATGTAGATGGCCAGAGAGAGAAGTCCTGAACGGGATAAGGCTAAACTGATTTGGCTGGAAAACGGCGGGAAAATGATGTTAAAAGACATCGCCGCCGCTCTTTCTGTTCCCGAGTCCAGGATACGAAAATGGAAGTCCATGGATCGTTGGGAAGATGAATTGAATGGGAGCGTTTCGGGGAATTCCAAAGGGAGCGTTCCTAATGGAATGAATGGGAGCGCTCGGAAATCAAGGGGAGCGCCTAAAGGCAACAAGAACGCTATTGGCAATAAAGGTGGTGCTCCATCAGGTAACCAAAATGCTGTGGGTAACCGTGGTGGCGATGGTGGTCCATATCGCAACAAGCATGCACTGAAGACAGGGATGTATGAAACGATCTTCCTTGATACATTGGAACCTGAAGAACAGGATATGTTTGATCAGATTGATACTGACCCCCTTGCGCAGCTCAATGAACAGTTAATCATGCTGTCGTTGCAAGAACGCAGGCATATGAAACGAGTCAAGTTGCTTGAAGCCGGTCTTACTGACGAAGAACGTAAGACCAAGCAAGAGCTCATGCAGCGGCAGGACAAGGTACCTATGTTGAGCCCTAAGACAGGAAAGTCAATCACGGTACCACTTACCACTGAAGGAATGAAGGTCACCGAGATTACGACTGTAGTCACATCCAAGCTGGACAAGATCCTTAAACAAGAGGAAGCCTTGGTCAAAACACGGGATAAGAAGCTTCGGGTCATCAATTTGATCGCCAGCTTGCAGCAAGAAGAAGAGAAATTAAGAATCGCCCGGGAACGTCTTGAGCTGGATAAATACAAGGCGTTGGGCCATGGGGATGAAAGCGGGGGCGGAAATGATGTAGACGATGAAGATGACGATGGGGATGATTTAGATTGGTAATCGCACTGGCAAAGGAACACCGCCGTCGGATCAAGCGTAGGCTGCAACAACGACCGGATAAGCTCACTGAGTTAAAAGCGATCTTGTTAGACTTCGAACAGTTTTGTTACCGGATGCTCAAGATCAAGGACAAGTCCGGTGCTATGGTGCGGTTGATCCTCAATGATGCCCAGCGGCGTTATGCTGCAAAGGCATTTGAGGATCTGGCAGCGGGGAAACCTGTTCGGATCATCATTTTAAAAGCTCGGCAAATGGGCTTTTCAACGGTGACAGAGGCGTTAATCTACTATTTCACGTCCCTGCAGGAAGCGAAGAACGCTTTTATTGTTGCTCAGTCTTCGGATGCTTCAAGTAACTTGTTCGATATGTTCCAGTTGTATTATGAACGGGTACCGTCGGTCATACAGCCGATGACACGCAAGAATAATGCCAAGAAGCTGACTTTTGAAAACCCCGCGATCCGGACGGCAGACCGCCGAAGAAATCCGGGGTTGAAGTCGAAGATCACCGTACAAACGGCAGAAAGCCGAGTGCTTGCCCGTTCGGACACGATACATTATTTGCATGCATCCGAAGTGGCGTTTTGGCCAGCGAAAAAGAAGAAGCGACATCTGCTTTCCCTTCTTGCTGCTTTGTCCAAAGAGCCAGGAAGCATTGGAATTATCGAATCCACAGCGAACGGCATGGAAGAGTTCAAACAAATATGGGATGCAGCCGTGAAGGGCGAGAATGATTTTTCTCCGCTCTTTTTTGCATGGTTTGAAATGCCGGACTATCGCAAGCCCGTTCCTCCAGGCTTCGAACTGACCGAAGATGAACTGGAACTCAAGGCTAAATACGGGTTGGATGATGAGCAGTTGCAATGGCGACGGTATACCATCCGAAACGATTGCGGCGGTGATTCACGACAGTTTGAACAGGAATACCCTTCTGAACCTGACGAAGCGTTCTTGTTATCAGGTGAAAGTATCTTTGATAACAAATTCATTAAGCGCCTGAAGGAAGCTATTAGACTGAAAGGTGCTATTCATGAAATTGATTTTGTTAAAGAACAGGTTATCCCGGCTCATGCGGGGGAACTGGTCATCTATCATTTTCCACAGCAGGGGAAGCGATATATTTTATCTGCAGATACAGCAAAGGGTACCGAAGATGGCGACTATGACGCTGCTTATGTGATCGATGCGCGTACAGGCGAAATGTGTGCCGCTCTGCATGGCAAGTGGGACACTGACTTGTTCGGGAAAAAGCTGAACACGTTGGGCTTGTACTACAACACAGCTTTGCTGGCAGTGGAGAACAACAACACTGGTGAATCAGTGCTTAACACGTTGTTCAACACCTGTCATTACCCGCTGCTGTTCCTTCATAAGAAGGGCAAGCTTGGATGGGAAACCAATAAGGCAACCCGTCCCGTGATGATCAGTGATTTCAAAGAAGCCATTCGTGATGAGCTTTACGATATTTACTGTCCAGATCTGTTCGGTGAGTGTATGACGTTCATCGATAATAAAGGCAAAGCGGAAGCAGACAGCGGTTGTCATGATGACAGAATCATGGCTTATTCAATTGCCTTGCAGGTGCGTCAGGTGGCTGATAAGTGGTTTGAATGGTTTAAGAAAAAACAACAGCAACGGGAGGAATCGAAGCATGAAGAAAACAATGGGGGAGCGGGGTGGATTTAATTGAGTGAAGGCAATGCATCATGGGTCCCATTTGCGAAAGAAGAAGGTAAGCACATTCCATCTAGTGCCCAACTTCCCGATGTATTCGACAGCTTATACGATCATCATGGGCTGTTACCATTTGAATCAGGAAACGATCCTACATCCTGCAGGCTTCTTGTCAAAAACAGCAACATCATTCCTCAGTGTATTGAGGCATACAAGCGCAACATCGCTGGACATGGTATCGCGCTGGAGTACTTGCCAGGCGAGAGTGACGAGACTGCGAAGGAAGAATGGAACCGTGCAGAACGCTTTTTGGAGACCTGTAA
>JAADVR010001017.1:0-10846 GCA_023335855.1 Pythium scleroteichum
AGCAGCGTCGGCAGGCCAAGCTTGGCCTTGACAGCCGACGCCGTCTTGAACGCTGTCGTGATAAATTCCGTGCCGGTCTTCTGGTACCAGAACGACTGGCGGTAGCTGCCGTCCTCGTTCAGCGCCTCGTTGAGCACGTCCTAGTGGGCGCAGTTCGAACCAAAGTGGGTCATCACCTGCGTGATGTGGTTCTCCAGCGCCTTGAGCATGTCGTCCTTGGCCAGGTTCTGCACCCACTGGGGCGTCTGCGAGTGCCACGTGAGCGTGTGGCAGCGGACTTTGGCGCCGACCTTCTTGGCCTCGTTCACGATGGCGTCGCCTCCAGCAAAGTTGAACTTGCCGCGCGTCGGCTCGGTCGCGTCCCACTTCATGGCGTTGCCGGGCGTGAAGAAGCCCCAGTCGGCGCTGTTCTCGAGCGCCTTGGTGTAGTACGGATCGCTCGGGTTCAACGTCGTGGCCGTGCCCATGTACTTGCCAGACTTCTTGGCCAGGTCATTGAGGCCTTCAGTGCCCTTGTACGTGGACTGGAGAAAGTTGTCGGCGTTGGCGAGGCCCACAGCCGTCGTGGCCGTAGCGAGGATGGCGAATACGCGCATGATAATAGTGAGCTGAGAACTCGAGCGCGAAAAGAAGAATGATCCTAATAGCTGTCGTCGTCCAAGTGCCGACTGGTCTCACGTGTCGCGTGGCTGCTGAGCGAGCAGATGGTGCGGTGGAAACGTCCGGATGAGCATGATTTCTCTGCCGCCCACCTCAGATCTGTGAGACGATGCCTCATTATTGGTGCTGCTTGGTCAGATCTGTCCTGGCGCTAGCGCACTGCCAGATGGGCTGGGCGGAAGACAGCTTGTGCTGTCTTTCTGTACAGAGCTGCAACCGAGCGTCCAATTGTGGCTGGTGTGGATAACGGATGCCGAGGCGCGCCCCTTCTCAGCGATTTGAGATGTGCTGTCGTCAGTCCGGATCAGCACCAGTTTTACTGCGGATTTGCTTTGGGGCACACACAGCCACGACTTGGTGTATGGAAAACGGAAGAGGATAAGACTCGAATAGCTGAGACACGGCTGCGTGGAAAGTTGTGGACATGGCCAGAGACGGAAGGGGAGGAGCATACCCATGCAGGCGCCATGGAATCGCGTGTGTGTGTGGCTCAGGAGTCCTGGACTTCACGTCCTGGACCAGCACGTGAAGACTTCGTGTGGCGTGAAACTACTTCAGTTTTAGAGTTTAGATTTAGAAATAACCACTGCTAAAGGGTACATCCCAAATCACCCAGGACTCTCCTGGGCATACTACATGCACTACGGGCCTACGGGGGTTTCCGACAGGAGGCTGTAAGAAGCCAGGGTTGAAGATCGCTCGAGACGAGATTTTCGAGTTGTTTCAGAAGATTCGGTTGATGTGAGCGTGCTGGTGCGTCGCCTCCGGGCGATGCAATCAGGATGGCCCGTTGGTGATCCATCGCAGGGTTTGCGAGGGTATCCGCCATGGTGTTGTGGGACCGGAGATGATGATTCCATGAGCGTATGGGGAGTCGATCGGCGAGTCGTCTCGCCCTTCTGTAGCTCGCTTTAAGGTGCTGGGCCCGAGGTGCCTTGCGTCTTCGAAGGAGACCAAGGACCAGCTCACTATCACCAATAATTGTGCAGTGTTGGGGTTCCATTTCGACGAGTTGGAGGAGGCCCGTGAAACTACTCACAACTATGAAGAAGCATCTTCCGATCTCAAATCAGATCTGGTACTTTCTGAGTCTCGTTTCTTAAGTTTCTATGAGTCCAATACCGATTTTGAACCGGTTTATTGTTGGTCAGGCTGCACGAACACACCAACACCACACGTTGACACTTGTTACAACAGATATTAGAGCGGGTCACTTCAGTCACTACATACCATGGCCCGGGCGACACTGCCTTGGGCAGACTTAACGACGGGAGCTCTTTCGCTTGGAAGGACACTTCCCGCCGCCACTCGGAGGGCTGCTCGTCGGCTTGCTCGTTGGAGTGCTCGACGGAGAGCTCGGGGCACTCGTCGCCGGCTTTGGTGTTGTGCTTGCTGGTGGGCTCGCAGGCGAGCTGGTGACTGGGCTGCTCGTTGGGGCGGTCGACGGGCTGCTGCCGGAGTCACTGCTCGAGTCGCCCGGAGATCCGCTGTCGCCTCCGGTCTCTCCACCACCCCAGCCGTTGACGATCGCGTCGTACGCGGCCTTGCGAACGACATTGGTGTTGCGGCCCCCCGGCTGGTAGAGCGGCAACGACGCGTCGTTCTTGATCCACGAGTACTGGTCCGAGAAGTCCCAGACCGTGACGCCGAGGCAGCCCTCCAGCTGCTTGCAGGCAGCGATCGTGTTCTGGTAGTCGGTCGCCTGCTGCTTCTGAGCCGCCGCCGTCGGAGTGGCCGAACCGACCTTGATGTCAAGCTCCGTGATCGCGACCTTGAGTCCGAGATCCGTGAAGCGCTTCATGTTGGCGACCTGGTCGGCAACAGATCCCACTTGGCCAGCCGTCAAGTGGGCCTGGAAGCCCACGCCGTTGATCTCGATCTTGTCTTTCTGGAGCAAGTTCACGATGTTGATCACGCCGGTCGACTTGCCGTTCACGTGGTCCGTGTTGTAGTCGTTGTAGAAGAGAAGCGTCTCGAGTCCGAGCTTGGCCTTGACGGCCGACGCGGTCTTGAACGCCGTCGTGATGTACTCTGTTCCGGTCGTCTTGTACCAGAACGACTGGCGGTACGTGCCGTCCTCGTTCAACGCCTCGTTCAGCACGTCCCAGTGCGTGCAGTTCGAGCCGAAATGGGTCATGACCTGCGTGATATGGTTCTCGAGCGCCTTGAGCATCTCGTCCTTGCCGAGGCTCTGGACCCACTGGGGCGTCTGCGAGTGCCACGTGAGTGTGTGGCAGCGCAGCTTGGCATTAAACTTCTTGGCTTCGGCGACCGTGGCGTCGCCGTTGGCCCACTGGAACGAGTTCTGCGAGTACTCGGTCGAGTCCCACTTCATGGCGTTGCCAGGCGTGAGGAAGCCCCAGTCGGCGCTGTTCTCGAGCGCCTTGGTGTAGTACGGATCGCTCGGGTTCAACGTCGTGGCCGTGCCCATGTACTTGCCAGACTTCTTGGCCAGGTCATTGAGACCCAGCGAGCCTGTGTAGGTGGACTGGAGGAAATCGTCGGCCGCGGCGACGCCGGCGGCCATTGCGAGGAGAGCGAGCACGCGCATGGGGACTGTCAGCGAGCGCAAAATCACGAGTGAGCAGAGACCGTGGGCTGCACGTCCACAGCGTTTCTGTGCGTTTGCTGGTTGCGGCGAGAGCAGATGGCGTCGCGGAAGCGTCTGGCTGAACTGGATCATCTCTACTAAGGGTGGGGAGATGTTTTGACCATCCGACGATTGTTAGAAAAACCTCCCACGGCCTCGAGTGTGTACTAATCGATCACAGCGGCTGCAAAGAGCCTCTATGCTGCTGCTGTGATTGATTAGTCCGCCTGCTGTTGGAGACCTGGCTTCCATCAGGCTCATTTACAAGCAGCACGAGACCCCCTCCAGGTCGACCAAGCAGCGCCTCGCTGTGAAATATTGTGTTGATATCAATAATTATCTGGAGAGGCCAGTCCTTGAACAGGACTGTCGCGACGGTAGTTCTCAGTGGGGTTCTCTGAGATTCGGGACAGATGCAACCTGCCGGTGCTGCGGAACGCGAGCGGGACGAAACGCGCGTCTCTCGCACGCCTCAGCCGCGACAGCGAGTGGAAGCCGTTGACGCAATTCAATAGTGCGCCCTCTGTTCCGCTCAGAGTCTGGGGATCCCATCTCTGAGCCGGGGGGTCAACCAAGACTAAGCTGACATACTAATTCGTATGTTAGCCTAATTGCTCAACATGGGTTCAAAATCTCACTCACATTATTCAAAAAACAAATTAAATTGTGGTACGCCCCACCGTGTCGCTCTCGTGGAACCTACACGCGCGTGTAGACCACGCCGAGCGCGTCGACCTCGTCGGCGCTGCGGCCGTGGAACGCGGCGATCTGGAAGCCCGTGGGCGCCGTGTACACGGCCTGGTTGGCCGTCGTGGCGCCGTTGGCGACCGTGCGGCCAGTGCTCGTCGTGAACTTGACGTAGAAGACGCGCGTGTGGCCGTTGTACTTGTCCGTGTGGACCTCAAGCGACTTGAGGTACTCACCGGCGTTGAGCGTGAGCGTCTGGTCGGCGCCGCCCGTGCCGCCGTGTGAGAGCGTCGAGCCGCCGACCGTGATCGAGACGGCGTCCACGCGCGAGGCGCCGCGCACCGTGACCGAGGTCACCTTGCCGCCCGTCGGCACGGCGTTGACGTCCGTGAACGGCGTGCCCCACGGGCCGCCTACCGCCGCGCTCTGGCGCAGCGCCGGGTTTAGCGTCCAGCTAAAGGTTGACGAGATGGGCACGTGGTCCGAGAGCTGCTGGCCCGTGGCGTTGGCGAAGGCCGCGAGCTCCGTGTTGAACTTGACCAAGTTGAGGTTGAGCAGGTTGTTGCCTCGGAAGAAGACCTTGTCCACGACCTCGCAGTCGTTGGTGGTCTTGTCCAGGTCGCAGACGAGCGGGTCGGCGCCGGCGGCCGGCGGGTTGCCCTTGCGCACGTACGAGACCCAGGCGTCCGTGACGCCCAGGCGCGCCGGGATCTCGCGGATATTGTCGAGCGCGCGCGTGTAGCGCGAGTTGGTGTCGCCGAAGATGAGCACGGCTTGGTCCTTGGAGGTCGCGAGCACGTAGTCGATGAGCTGGTTGACGTTGGCCGGGCGCGCGACCTCGTCGCCAGCGGACGTGCCGGCGTCCGTGTGGAGGTTGTAGACGTCCACGAAGATGCCGTCCGCGAGCTGCACCTGCACGCGCGTGAAACCCTTGGGCGTGAGGCAGTCGGCGCCTTCGTCGTTGTTGCACTTGTCCCACTTGATGCGCTCCGTGTCGGTGATGGGCGTGAACGGGAAGTTGGAGAGCGTGTTGAGCCCGCTGCCGAAGGGCACGCCGCCGCTCGTGGCCGTGCGGTACGGGTGCTTGTCGTTGGCGTAGAGCGCCGCGTGGTAGTTAAAGTCTTCCTGCACGTTGACGATGTCGAAGTTGGTCAGGCGCTTGCCCAGCTCGGCCGTGTTGGCCGCGGGGTTGCCGCTCGAGAGCAGCTCGGGCAGGCCCGCGACGTTGGACGCGAGCACGGTGAACTGGCCGGATTCCTTGAGAGCGCGGAGCATTGGAGACCTGGGGCTTGCAGAGGAGATTGCAGAGTGAGCGAGACGGTAGGGGGGGGGGACCCGACGCCGCTGTCTCGCCTGCTGAAGTGCCTCCCCACTGGAGAGGCACTTCAGTAGGACAGGCGCGTGTCAAGCCCTGGGAGCCCCCGGCTCAGCTGATTCTGGGAAGATCTCGAGTCCCCCGAGGAGAAATCGAATCTAGTGCTAATGGGTCAGGTCGACATGCGGGCGGTCACGCCAAGGGGCACCGTGAGTCACGGTGTCGATTCGATTTGTAAGCGGAGGTTCGAGCCACATCGAAGATGAGGCTGCTCGATCCGTGACACCTCCCTTCACCCACACGTCAATACTCATACGATATATTTTTAGGAATATATGGTTTTATAAAGGTAGTAGACATCTAAAAATGAACGAGCGCTATAGCAATTCATCTGACAGATATTCTTTATTCAAGGTGATGCCGGTCACACCTAGTACTGACTCGATCAGCAAGCTTGTTGTTGGTGTCCTTGAAGATGGCGAAAGTGAACCAGCCTATCATAGGCTGGTTAGGCCCTATGCATGCGATGAATCTTGCGTGATCACTGACCAAAGACCGCGAACTGCAACCGTAACATGAGCTTCAAGCCGAAAGACCTTTACTGAATATTGACTTTGCACTTATTATCGCAATGTGGGTGACCACAGAGACCACGCTGCTGTATGATCCTGGGTGCGTTCGAAACTTTTCTAGTGAATCAATCCGTCCATGAGCAAGGAGTCCTAGCTATCACTGCCATTGTTAGAGGGAGGACAATGCTTCCTAAATGATTCAAGGCTTCCTCGAATCTGCGTAATTGATTCTTCTCCAGGCGTGACTACTTCAGTGGCGGCTGCGACACCTGCTGGTCAGCGTGACCACAAAGATTCTCTGCTGAGACGGGCCGGAGTTTACAAGAAGCAATGCTATTCATTTCTTTCAATTCTATACAAACTTTACTCGCCAATTCAAAAACAAGTCTCTAAAGAAACAGAAAATTACTCAAGCTGACGCAACTGCGCGTTCTCAAACAGTGCCACCCCAGCCAGACACGATTCCGTCGTGCGCGGCCTTGCGAGCGACCTTGGTGTTGCGGCTGCTCGGCTGGTAGAGAGGCAACGACGCGTCATCCTTTCGTCACGCCCAGGCAGCCACCAAGTTGTTTGCAGGTCGCGATCGTGTTCTGGTAATCCTTCACCTCCTGCGGTGGTCGAAGTGCTTCATGTTGGCAGCTTGGTCGGCTGTTGATCTCGCCTGGCCGGCAGTCAAGTGGGCCTGGAAGCCCACGCCGTCGATCTCGTTCTTCTGGCTCTTCAGTAACTTGACGATGTTGTTCAGTACGCCTGTAGACTTGGCGTTGACGCTGTCCGTGTTGTAGTCGTTGTTGAACAGCAACGTCGGCAATCGGAGCTTGGACTTGACTGCAGCGGCGGTGCGGAAGGCCGTCTTCATGTAGTCCGTGCCGGTCTTCTGGTACCAGGACGACTGGCGGTTCGTGCCGTCTTCGCTCAGCGCCTCATTGAGCACGTCCCATTGGCGCCGAAGCGGTTCATCACCTAAGTAATGTGGTTCTCGAGCGATCCCGCACCCACGTGGGCATCTGCTCATGCCAGATAAGCGTGTGGCAGCCGAACTCGTTAAACTTCTTGGCTTCAGCCACGATGGCGTCACTTGAATGAGTTGCGTGTCAGCTCGGTGGCGTCCCACTTCATGGCGTTGCCCGACATAAGTAGTCCCCAGTCTGCGTGTGTGTTTTCCATCGCTTCGGTGTAGAATGAGTCGCCTGGGTTCAGGTCGGTGGCAGTGCACATGTGTTTGCCCGCTTTCTTGGCGACGTCGTTGAGGCCGTTGGCTCCCTTGTATGGTGCACTGTGCCGGGCAGTGTGGGTGGTCGTGGTTTTGCTGTGTACTACGGGGTGTATAATACATTAGCCAGCCTTTTGGTTCAGTGCAGACGCAGATATTTCCAAAATCCGTGTTGATATTGAAAGGATATTCTATAACGCGGTATAAAATTGTCCATTGGGCCCCATACCCATCAAATGTTCGCCCATCTTTCGGTGGGCCCGTCCGGTGCAGTCTCAGTCGGGTCATGACTGTCAATGCTAAAGTAGTACTGTAGGTGGGATCACGGCGAGGAATGCGACTCACCATTCAAGTGCTGCTTAGACAAAAGAATGCGGAGGACCACACCGACTGTTTCTTCAGGTCTATTGAAATACGATGGTAATATGCTTGTGCACCTTGCACCGCTTAGTTCTCAGCCGAGGCATTCGCGAGCAGGCGGTGAGCAGGCGTGGAGATCGTGATCTTGGCCGACCCAGCACTCTTGTAGCCTTCCGTGGCCACAATCTGGTAGTTGAACTCGGTGCCGAGCTTCAGACCGGCCTTGGCCCAGGCGTCGAAGTGGTTTCCCGTCGTCACGGTACCACCTGTGCGCTTCGTGCGTCGCTGTGTTCATAACTCCGTTAGAATTCAACTCCATTTCGATTGCAAACGCAATATTCTCACGCACCACCGACCAGAACTGCTTGAAGGTCTGCATGCCGTCGATGCTCGGTGCGTTCGTGCGCGTCGTCGTGTAGATGTCGTAGACGCCGCCGTCGCTCGTGACCGTGCCTTTCTTCGTCGCGCCCGTCGATGGGTTGTACGTCCCAAAGTTCTCGACGATGTAGTACTCGATGAGTGGCTTTCGCGTCCAGCCGTAGACCGCCAGGTAGCTGTTGCCGTTCGGCTTGTAGTTGCCCGAGTACTGGATTGTGCGACGTCCTCCAGGGTTCCAGCCCTTTCCGCCGACAAAGTTTCCGCCAGGGTTGGCCTTCTGCCACGAGACGCTGTAGGATCCGCCGGCCTCGTTCTTGTATGTCACGGGCGTGGCGCTGTCCGTCCAGAACGAGTAGAAATAGCCGTTGTGCGTGCCCTGCTGGGCTGACACGACGCTGGCACTAGCGAGCACGACCGAGGCGAGGACCGACGTGAACGACACCATGGCAAGGGACTTGGTGGGGGTCACGCGGTGGATTTAGAAATGGTCCACGATCCATTCGGGTGAGACCTTCGTCTGCGTTCCCGTCGTCTGGACCAGCACATCGTGTCGACCGGTTGTTGAACGAACGTTTTGTTGAAGCATCGCGCCCACAGCTGCGATAGCGGATTGTTGACGCGTGCCCTGATCCAAACACACGAGCGCCAGGGATGAGAGCGAGTAGTAATACGAACGTATAGCACGGACCACGGCCCCTACCTACAGTAGTCTGTCTCGGCGAGACAGACTGAGCCTCTCGCCAGTTCTCTACGTCCACTCAGGTTTCCACAGAGAAAATGTTGGGAGATCACTCGGGAGCATCGTCCTGAGATCCGGCGCTCACGAAGAGACACAGGACTCGTCCCGTTTCTACCACTATCAGTCTCCTTTCGCGAGACATGCGGTCTCCGCAGCCCCCTTTGGTTCAAGCTTACGATCATGCGACGTGGCTTGCACCTCCACGACTCCAAGCTGTTTCCCCACTGAAGGCAAGCGGATTTCGACGGCCTTTCTAATTCACGACGCTGCTTCGGTCTCCATCTGGTCTCTCCGCACGACGCCAGATCCGACTCTCGAGTGGCTTCTTCGTCTCAACAGCTCACAGTCACAGGCGAGCTCACCACGCGTTGAGACGCCTGACTGGCTCTCGCAATAATCGACAGATCAATAGTTGACATGTGTATTCAGACACGGCGCATGCCGAGCTAGTTCTCCGCTGAGGCGTTCGCGAGCCTGCGGCTGGGTGGCGACGAGATCATGATGGCGGCCGAGCCACCGCTCTTGTAGCCTTCCGTGGCCACGATCTGGTAGTTGAACTCGGTGCCGAGCTTCAGCCCGGCCTCGGCCCACGCATCGAAGTGGTTGCCCGTGGTCACAGTGCCTCCCGTGCGCTTCGTGCGTCGCTATAACAGCATTTGTATCAGTATTAGTTCCTGGTATTAATATTCACACACGAAGAAGAAGCACCAGACAGCAACGTACCACCGACCAAAACTGCTTGAAGGTCTGCGTGCCGTCGATGCTCGGCGCGTTCGTGCGCGTCGTCGTGTAGATGTCGTAGACGCCGCCGTCGCTCGTGACCGTGCCTTTCTTCGTCGCGCCCGTCGACGGGTTGTACGTCCCAAAGTTCTCGACGATGTAGTATTCAATGAGCGGGTTCCGCGTCCAGCCGTACACGGAGAGGTACGCATTCCCGTTGGTGGAGAACGATCCCGAGTAGCTGATCGTGCGGCGCGAGCCCGGATTCCACCCTTTCCCAGCGACAAAGTTACCGCCAGGGTTGGCCTGTTGCCACGACACACTGTAGGAGCCGCCCGCTCCGTTTGTGGAAGTCACGGGCGTGGCATTGTCGGTCCAGAACGAGTAGAAGTAGCCGTTGTTGGTGCCCTGCTGGGCTGATGCAGTGCCGGCGACTGCCGCAGCAGCCCACAGCAAGACGGACGGGATGGAGACTATTGCCGGCACATTCGAGAATGAAAACGACGGTCTTTTCGCGAAGCTCCCTCGTCACGAAACAGCCATCGTGGCTGTCAGCCGTCCGTGAGAAGGGCGCCATGGGTGACGCTCCCATCCAACGAAGACCGTGATCAAATCGCATTTTGGCGGCGGGTAAAAGGGTGAACACACTGGACATCAGCCGACAGGAGACTGGAAATTTTGGGGGACGAATCGATACTGTACATGATGTGTCGCTGCAATTGATGGGATGACTGCTCTGGGTCAATGGGATCAGATCCGATCGTTGAAGTTGCCTGGTGCGTCCATACTCGCCACGTTTTGGCATGGTATTATACAGGTTATTCGTAGATAAAGTCCTTTTGGAAGCGGTTCTTTCATCTGCAAAATCATTTAATAAAGGTTATTGTAGATGAAGTTGGAGTCTAGCTGGATTACCTGTTTCATCCTCCCAATCCAAACGGCTTCGACAGCTTTTCTCACTCTTCTCGACGACATTGGTGTTGGTCTAAATCACAAAGAAGAGCCGTGAGTTGGAACATGTAAACGGCCGCCAATGAGACCGTAGAGGTGTTATCCTAACTCTGCGAAGGTCTGGCGTGCGTCGTGACTTTCAGCAATCACGTCGTGGTTATCCACAGCAGCCACGCATTTCGGCGCCTGAGCCAGGCGAGCTGCTTCTCAGTTGTGACGCCAGAGCGGATGACAATCATCCTCTTCAGCTCTGGCCGTTGGGTGGTCTGTTTCCATCGTGAGACAGAAAACGAAAAGCACTGGCCCATGGGTGGAGGATGCGAAACATAGATTGGTGACAGTGAGCACACCTACTAGGAAATGCAGCTGACGCGATGGGGCGGCCGGTCGCACACGCAACAGAACGCGCTCGCTGGATCCTTCCAGCTGCCACGGAGAAAGCGCCTTAGACTGTGCCGCCCCAGCCGCGCACGATGCCGTCGTACGCGGCCTTGCGCACGACCTTGGTGTTGCGGCCGCTCGGCTGGTACTTGGGCAGCGGCGCGTCGTTGGTGATCCACGAGTACTGGTCCGGGAAGCCCCAGATCGTCACGCCCAGGCAGCCGCCGAGCTGCTTGCAGGCCGCGATCGTGTTCTGGTACGCGGTCACCTGTTTGACTGC